>PITA01002647.1:0-156341 GCA_004023965.1 Spilogale gracilis | reverse complement strand
TCACATTGCACACTTCAATTATCTTACAATCGTATTTGTCAAGGATACTTCAGTAAAGCTGGGAAAAAAACACACACACACACACACAAGTAAAGAATAAAACCCCATTCCTAGCTATTCCCACCCCACCTCTTTCTACCTTTCCAGTTTGGTATTTTTTATTTTGAAACAATTTAGATTCCCAAGGAACTTGCAAAACAGTACAAAGATAGAAAAAAACTTCATTTTGCAGATCTTCATTTCAAAAAAGAGCACAAAACTTTACTAGTTTCCCCAAATTCTTATGTAATTATAGTCCAATCTCAAAACCAGGAAACTGACCCCAGGGCGGTGGGTGTCTGCGGTTCTCTGCCGTTTCTCACATGTGGGTTTATGTAAACATCACCATAGTAAAAATATAGAACTATCCTATCTGTATGAAAACTACAGCTTCCCTTTTTAAAGGGTCCTTAAAAGGTTTTCTGTGCTTCGCTAAGTAGAATCTCCTTGACTTCCTGTAGCACCCTGTCCACCCAGAGAGAGCCAACGATTGCCTCCTGAATTATCAATTATAATCATTAGGACCAAAGGGAAACATGGACATGTCTCTTACCGAGGGTCTCACAGCTAGTAAGTGGCAGAGAGAAAGGACTGAAGTCGGGGTCTTCCGATCTCGGTCACATAGCTGATCTTGCTGTGTCTCCTCAGGGCCTGGGTCTGGAGCCCCTCTCAGCCTTTACCTGCTGAGGATCAGGCTGGCCTGGACAGTCTGAACCCAGAGACTGAGGAGAGCATCATCCTCACATCTGCCTTGGCTGATTTCATCCTCAGAACCTGACACTCGTCTGGTTCAGGTTAACAAACATTTAGTGTGGAAAGCGGTTTGTGGCAGAAAATAGAAAAACATCATTTAAGGAGAAGTCAATCCTACTCAAGAGAATGGATTTGTAAGAGAACAAAATGGATCAAGAGGAAGATATTCTCCAGGTTAGCAGGGCAGGGCAAGCTGAAACAGAGCCGTGAGCCGGAGGCTTAAAGAGAAGGTTGAGCCATGCCAGATCAGGGTTGGAAGGACATTGCCAAAGATGGCTAGGGGGGAGGGGGAGGGGGCAGGGAAGGAAGCACCTAGAATGTGCTGCAGGTACACAGACGCCTGCAGATGCTGCCCAGAGCAGACCCCGGGGTGCTTGCCATGATTCCTGCCTCCTTCCTACTCCATTCTCTAAAAGGACTTGCCACTTACAACACCATCTGCTCTGGAGATATCAAAACTGGAGGCTGTGTTTCTCTCCTACTACTTCTAACCAGACAGAACCAAAAGAGGACCATGAACTGTGAGCAACGCCCAGTGTGTTGTGCCCAAAGGAAGAGCCTCCTGAACCATGAAAAGTGATTTTGTTTTATCTCATACATAGAGCAGTGGATTCATCGGATATTGGCTGGTGTGGGCTCGTGGATTCAGAGTAGGGATTCATCACATATAGACTTCCGGATTTACGCCACCCTGCCCGGGCTGTACGCCTCAATCTTTCACTAGTATAGCGACCATGAAACTCCCTTTTGTAGAACACAAACTCCCAAGACCATTTGCTATCCTGGAGCCCCTCGGTGACTCTCTCCTCTGTGTGAATTCCATCACAAAACAAGCCTTTAGTTGGTCACCATGTGGTCTCTAGTTCTCCTTGAACACTTTCTTTCCCTTTCACTCAGGCAATCACTTCGAACTACAAAGCAGGATGATGATGTGTATTACAGAGAAATCTCAAACAGGTTTCTTTTCTTTCTTCTTCCCAACATGACTTCTTTACCTCTGAAAGAAACAAGTTGTAACATATTCCGCCTGATCATGACACGGTGGCTGAGAATGAATCAACCCCCATCATTTTTCCTGCAAGATGCAGCCTGTTTTTTCAAGTCTAATGCGACGACGTCTGAGATGCTAGCAAGCAGAGGGTAGTGAGTCTCTGTGCAGTCGGTTGGCATGGCTGCTGGCAGAATGTTGCTAATTTTGAAATGCCTTAAGGTGGTTTCCACTTGGCAAGCGAGATCACTGCTCTTTAGTGAGATGGTGTTTTTGGAAGTGACTTGATGTGGCCATTCACCCAGCCATTACTCACACGGAGCCTCTTTCCCTTTGTTTTTTTTTTTAATGGCTCCAACATTTTATAGTTACATGTTAATCGCATTTTCTACTTCCTTCTCCGCTAAGCTCAGACCAGCCAGTGATATGTTTAAGAGCCTCCTCTCAGCATGAAGCAAGGATGCCTGAATTCTTGGTTGACAGCAGCTTGGAAGCTTCCCTTCTGTTTCCTGGAGACTATGGGCTCCTTTGAGGTCAGGATGCGGGAGGTATCTGTGCTGGCCAGACCTGCTGGGTCCCCGGGGAACTATATTCAACAGCAAGAAAAATGTATGGTTCTTGCTTAGCTCTGAGTCCAGATGTGCACACTCAGAAGAGACAGCACGCTGAGAAGCGTTCAAGGTGAACACTCGGGGCAGCTGCTCTTCAGAAGCAAGGCCTGTGATTTGGCACCAAGTACCCTCTCCTGCCGGTTTCTGGAATTGACATTGCCGGTCAGGGTGCTTTGAGATCGGCTATAAATCTCTCCCTGCCACTGATTGGATCTAGCAAGCTGCCAGCCCTCATGGGACAGCAGGTAGGCTGGCTCCTCAGTGGGCTACCTCCTGCTGTCCTTGGAGGGGGCGTGGCCTCTGGGAACGAATTATGGGCCCCGGGCCATGATCATTACTTGGAAATTCTGCACATGGAATTGTTATCTATGTCTGCAGGTCCCAGGAGGGCAGAACTTAAATGTTCCAGCAGATTGGCTGACTCACTTAGCTGTGATCCAGAAATTCTACGGAGAAGAACATTCGAAGGAGTTGTTGGATGGGAGTGTCAGAGGCCCGGAGAGGCTGGTGTTGATGGATGGTGAACACTCCTCCACCGATCCAAAAGGCAACGATGACCCGGTGGGGACCTCAGGTGCAACGTCGGAAGAGACAGATCTGCTGGGGACAGGTGGTTTACATTACGGCTGTTATTTCTGTCCCTCCAAGTGATCCCAACAAGAGATATTCTTCAGATAGGAGTGTCCTCACTTAAATTTAACATTTTCTAAGATAAAGATACTAAGATACTAAGCAAGTAAGTGGCAGGACAGAGATTCCATTCAACCCTCCTTGAAGTTACTTCACCTCTAAAAAGACGTATTAATCTGCTTGGTCTGCTATCACAAAACATCATGGACTGGATGGCTTAAACAACCACAGTGTGTGCCACCTCACAGTTCTGCAAAGTGGGAAGTGAAATATCAAGGCGCTAGTCCATTCTGGTTCTGGTGGGGGGCCTGGTCCTGGTTTGCAGGTCACTACCTTCCTGCTGCGTCCTCATACCACAGAGAGAGAGAGAGAGAGAGAGAGAGAGAGAGAGAGAGAGAGGAAGAGACAGACAGGGAGAGGGAATGGGAGCAGGGAAAAGGGAAGAGAGAGAGAGAGCACACTCTGGTGTCTCTTCTTAGAAGGACACTTACCCATGGGGCGCCTGGGTGGCTCAGTTGGTTAAGCGACTGCCTTCGGCTCAGGTCATGATCCCGGAGACCCAGGATCGAGTCCCACATAGGGCTGCCTCCTGGGTGGGAAGCCTGCTTTTCCCTCTCTCACTCCCCCTGCTTGTGTTCCCTCTCTCGCTGTGTTTCTCTCTGTCAAATAAATAAATAAAATCCTTAAAAAAAAAAGGACACTTACCCTATTGGATCATGGCCTGCTCCCTGACCTCATTTAACCTCAACCCCTTCCTTAGAGGCACCATCTCCAAATACAGTCGCACTGGGGCTTAAGGCTTCACATCATGAATTGGGGGTGGGGGCCAATTCACAGCAGAAGGCCACTTCTGCTTAACTTAACATGAGTCAATTGTAACTTAACATGAGTATGTTGAGGGCGTACACGGTCCAGATCTTATGCCCAGATCAGCATGAAGCAAACAGTTGTCTTGCTTGCACCTGCTCTCCTTCAGGGAAAGCTGCACCTGGGAGGGTCTGATGAGAGGGGTAGCAGAGACCTGGGATTACTGGGGTTGAGGGCTAGACCTAGGCCACTCGTCGCAGTGAGACACACAGGTCTGGCTAGAGAAGGGTTGTGTGAGACACAAGTCACTCTGAGAGAGGTGTGGTGATGTCTGAGGGTCCCCAAGGGGGACCTGGGATTGTGGATGCAAGGATTCTCAAAGAAGAGAAATAGCAAAGGTCCCTCTCTTTCCCCTTCTTTCCTCCTCTTTCCCTATTATTTTATATTATTTTCTGATTTTGGTCTTTGCCTCCAGAGCCCTACAGGCAGACTTAAATGGGAGCATGGAGGTCACCGTCTATCTCTCTAGTATCACAGTGACTCACACACTTACAACAGCCCTGCTGCGAATTCATTCAACCTCTTCTTCAATACCTCCCACCTCTAAACCAGCCCATTTTCAAGTATCATTAACTGACACAAGTTCCCACTCCCTGCAGCAGCTGGTTCTACTTCGTGGAGCAGCATGAATGGAGGCAGGCCTTTAGAAGACATTTAGAACAAATCTTTTCTCTCTGCTTGAAACTTACGGTTCGCCCACCTGTTCTCACGCCCAACATTTCTGTCTGTATCTCCATCCCTAAGACAGACTGGCCAGTTTCTAAAATATGTTTTATTTTGACACCGGCAGCAAATTCTAGTTAAATCAGTACGCATTCACCAGAATTAAGCCCATTTTAACTGCTCTCTCTATCGCTTCCTTCTGAGCCAGGAAGCTGCCAATCATCCTCTTGAAAACTTCTTAACGAGCATTATCTTTGTGCCAGGACCACCCAAGGCATGAGGACGACAGCTGAGTAAGACTGTCAGAATTCCCACTGTCCTGGAGCTTTGAGTCTAGTGGAGGAGATAGCCAAACAAATAAGAATGTCAGGTAGGAAATGCCACAAAATAATAACATTCTTTTTCACAGTCGAACTATAGTTCTCAAATCTAGTGAGCACTTATTTTGAGTAAGGCACTTACTTGGTTGGTTATGGAAGAAATCATCTTGTGTGCAAGTATAGGGTTTGTTTATTTGTGTAGGCTTCATAGAACTTCATGCCTTCTGATCCTCACAAGCACCTGATAAAGTAAACAGGATGGGCATTATTTTGTTTTAAGATTTTATTTATTTAGTTATTTGAGAGAGAGAGAGAGAGAGAGAGAGAGAGAGAGAGAGAGCGCATGAAAGTCCGGGAGGGGCAGAGGGAGAGGGAAAAGCTCCCCTACTGAGCAGGGAGCCCTGGACAGGAGTCTAGGACAGGGCCTTCATGTGGGGCCCAATGTGGGGGTCAATCCCAGGACCCCAAGATCATGACCTGAGCTGAAGGCAGATGCTTAACGAGCCACCAAGTCACCCCCAGGATAAGCATTATTTTGATTATGAGGCTCATTTTGCAAAGGAGAAAACAGAGACTCTTTTCAGCAGTGGCACACGGCCAGTGAGGACTTCCCCAGCCAGCTCTACTTCGGGCATCAGCAGTATCGCATGCCAGTTTTTGACAAATGTATGTGTTCATACATTGATTTGATGCCTTTGGTGTGTCTTGGATCTCCCCATCATCACCAGGATTTGTAGGAAGACCCTGATGTGGGGAGCCAGGAAGAGGCTGGCCGGGAGGAAGGGACATCATCACAGAGCAGGGAGGCAGATTGCTGAGTCAGGAAGCGCGGGGTGAGACACCTGGGGGGGTCAAGCGGCCACTCATTCCATAGCCAGGACCTAGGGCAGGCCAGGAGCCCCAGGCGGGTCACTGTGCACAGCTGCAGGGAAATAACTGAGCTGTGGAGGCGGCGGGGACAGGGACGGAGGAGCAGAATGAAATGTCTCCTAACAATTGAGGAGGCGGCTGCATTTGGCAGTCTGCTAAATGAGGTGACAAAAAATGCTTCTGGTTCCCTCGCCAAGTCTCCGCCTTCACGAGGGCTCTCAGCCCTTCCCTCCCCCTCCACCAAGAAGGGACGACTCAGAGCACAATGCACCGGTCCTTCTCCACATTTCTCATTGTTAGTCTTTCGGTCTTAAAACAAACAAACAAACAAACAAACAAACAAAAAACAAAAAACCAACGCACAAAACCTACACAGGACATGTTTTATTCACTCTCTGATTGACTCTTTAAGCATTCTGCTGGGTAACGTCACGTGTCTACACACACGTGTGGACACGTATCAATCCTCGTGTTTGCAGGCACCGTTGGGGCAGAAGCTGGCGGGGACTGGCCATTGAGATGGTTGCGGGGCTCTGTCAAGGACATCCGAGAAAACAGGGCTGGCGGGAAGCAGGCTCCGCACAAGGCAGCAGACAGAACGGAAGGAAACCCTGACTTGGGCAAGAGGGGGGTGTGATGATGCCGGACACGGGAGAGCAGAGGCTTTCCCTCTTTTTCCGTCCTGCCTTGGCAATGGGATCCTGACTCAGCAGAAGGTCATCCTTTCCAAAACGGCCTGTCCTTCGCCACAGAGAGTCAAAGAAGACAACAGGACCTGGGATCCACTGAGTGAGCCACACTCTGCCGCGCTCAACGGTTAGACCTCGGTTTTCTAGGGTGAGACACTGAGCAGCATGAGTCGTCCTCAGAATGACATGAGAAATGAAAGTAAAATGTAAACTAGAGGTATAAAGAACAAAGTAAAAATTAAAACCAGAAGAGTCCAATTCAGACAACCTTTGATGGGTTGGATGGCCTCTGATTTGCCATCAGACCAATCAGGTGGGTGTGGCGGAATCTCTCCGAGCCCATGTCCTAGTCTAGAACGCAACAGGAATGGGTCAAGCGAACCCCGAGGTCTCTCCTCAACCCGTACTCAGACACACTGGGTTCCCCCTGGCAAAACTGCAAGAGGGATGAGAAGGCAGAGGAGTGCTCATAAAGAACTCTCCAAGGACACTCGAGGTTTTCAGATCTTGCTAATTCTCCTGCTCACAGCATCCCATTTCCCAATTTCCAGTGTTTTCATTTATGTGAGCTCCCTCATGAAGTCCTCCCAGGGACTGCATGCCACTTCGTTTCACGACTGAGGTTACAACCCTGTGGGTAGAATGAGCTGGGCTGTCCGAGGTGAGGTGCATCCCAGGACCCCTACGAAAACCAGGCTATCTGACTGGGCTCCTCTCACGGTTCCTCATCTGGTCTTGAACCCGCCACATCACCCTGCCTTTTCCTCCACTCATTCATCTGTTCCTCATCTCGTACACTCTCCCCTCCCCACCACAACCTACATTCAGCCTGGCATTGTGTTTGTGTTTGTTGGTCTAAGCAACATTCAGCTCAGACCTCAAGACTCACCCTGGTCTCAGGTGGTGTGACCGCTATCTGAGAAAAAGGAATTCAAAGGCACCGCCCCAAAGAATTATGCACATAAAGCAAGAGGGTCTTTCTGCCACATCTCTGAACAGAAAAATCAATTCAACAAATATTTATTGAACATTTATTCTGTGCGAGGCATGGTCTGTATATTAAAAAGAAAAATGGCACGGCCTTGAGGCGGTGGAAAAAGTAAAAACATGGTTCAACCACTTTGTAAATGTCTGAGAGACTACAGGGAACAAAGTAGGCTCCATAAAGCACTTGTTGGATCCGACTAATATCTCTATTTATTCCAAAATGAGAATAATGACATCTCAAAGGATATGTCATCCCTTTGGACAGCAGTATGACTTCTGTTCCAGAAACCAAACAATGAGCTACATCAAGAAGTGACACCTTGCCTGAGATAATGAGCCAGGCGATCAGAAGGTGGCCCAGGGTGACAGCCACAGGCAGGCGCACGCCGCTGAATGGCAGCTCCCAGGGACGCGGCTTCCAGGGTTCAAAGCAGAGCTTAGCTGGGAAAACCCATGCTGCTTGCTTCTCCTTAGCCCCATTTCCAGAAGTTGTTTTCCCTTCCCACTTTAATAAAGCCATGTAGCTCCATGTACCTCTTAGGTGTTTTTGTTTTTTCTTTTTTCTTATGGAAGGACCACTGTTCAGACCTTCTTGGCACATGGATCTCAGAGATTAACTCAAAGCTTCTGGGGATGTACTTTGACTGATTGAAATTGAAGGTAGAAATGAAAGGGAGCGGACCGTGACTAGGGCCTGGGAGAACCCCCCTCAGCAGTCAGGCTGCAAAAATGTGCCTTCTGGGGCATCACATGGGGCAATTCAAAACTGTGACCCTGAATTCCCTGACACCACTTCTGGAAGAGGGCACTCAGCCTCAGCTCCAAACTCAGCCCTGGTCACAGAGACCCTTGCAGGCCGCCCAGTGGGGGTTCGGCCAGCCGTGCTTCTCAGCACGCTCTCTCTATGTTCTTTCCAAAATGACTTCCACTCCGTGACCATGGCTTCTCCCCCTCCGGGCCATCATGAACAAGCCTAATTCCTCAAATTGTCAGTGTCTGGAATCCAACGCAGATTAAGAGCTCCTCAAGTGTAGGGACCAAGTAAAACATTTGAGACCAGTTCACAATTATGAAAGAAATACAGCTCTCTGTATGAAATTCAAGCCACCTAATAAAGACAATCTGGTCTCCCTTCACCTTTTCCCCTAGGACATCCACTATGAAAAGGGGAGGTGTGCGTCCAGACCTTTTATTATGCATTTCCATTTATCAAGGGTAGCATTTCCAATTTTAAAGAGCTCTGGCTGCAGGGTGGAGAGTAAAGTCCCGGAGGAGCTAGGAGCAAAAACAGGAAGTCCGCGAAGGCGCGGTGAAAAATAATGGCTCCCTGGGCCAATATGGCACCAAGGAGTTGGAACAAAGGGCGGCTACAATGTATTTTGGGGAGGTAGAACCAGTAAATAATTGTTCAGTGACTCACTGAGCTGATGTTTGAGGTGACCTTCCTTTTGCGGCGCTCCACTTCTGCCCACCTTCTCCAACAGCCAGAAAACCAGAGAGCTTTAAAAATACCTCCAAGCTTCCCCTCATCTGCCATCATCTAAACACTGTCCCTGGACAGCAGAGCAAACAATAACATGGGAAAATGCCTCGGCTAACAGGCAGAGGAAACTTTTTCTTTGAAAGCCCTATTTTTAAACACCGCGCTAACTGGAAAGTGACCCTCCAATGCGCATGTATATTTAGCTCTTGACGATTTCCAGCCTAAGGGCGGAATTTGAAGAGGCCGGATATTTGGGGAAATAACCAACTCACACAACCTTTTCAATTGCCCCCAGATTTATCCCTGGGGTGTGAGCCTATTTGCAGATTTCTTTTCTCTTCCCACTTGTTTTTAAGCTGCTGAGTTGTCCCTATACATAGCCAGGCAAGAGGCTGGCTTTGCCACAAAAATAACTCCTTAGAGAAACAGAGCAATTTGGAATAAGCCAAAATAGCTCTTTGCGGTAAATTTGAGTGTCTCAGTTTTGATATTGATTTCAGTGCCCTCTCGAGTGTGGTTTTCTGGAATCACAGGTGGAGGCAGGTCCTGGTACCACCCTTGTTTACTTCCTGGTGCACGGTGGCCCTCTGGTCACTTCTGTTTAGAATGTGGAAGTAAACCCAAGGAGCAGACTTCTTTTCACGTGTGGTAACAAAACCTGTAGATGCCACGTTCATGATGGCCCAAGGATGTCTTACAATGAATTTCAGACACCACAGAACATCCAATTTTTTTCTACAAAACGTGATTCCTTCCACCAAGTGTTACTTGAATTCCTTTCCTTTCGCTTTGGTGTTCGCCTCCTGGGTGACGTTGGGAAATTAGTGGCATTACTTCAGATCGGTGGTTTTCAACCCCTCCACACCTCAGACCTATGAATACCTGCAGATGGGGTCTGGGCGAGTGTAATGTGAAAAGGCGGCCTGGTTTGAGCCCTTCCGGTGCCACTGTTTCAGAACCATCTGCACGTGCATGCTACTAGGACACAGGGAACATCTGAGTAATCAAAATGCAAGTGATAGAAACGCCAGGCCACTGCAAGTCTATGCCTAGAAACCCCAGCCAAGACCTTGAAGAAGCAGGCTTTGTCCACCATGTGCAAGAGAAAAGGACCCCCTCCCCACCAAAACAAATCAATGACAGAATACATGAATCTCAAAATAATTATGCAGAGTAAAAGAAGCCAGACAAAAACATAAGTGCATATGCAAGGATTCCTTTTATAAAAATTCTAGAAAATGCAAACTAGTCTATAGTGATAGAAAGCAAATCTTCATTTGCTGGGGGCAAGGAACGAAGAGGGAAGGGATTATGAAAGGGTGTAAGGAAACTTCTTGGAGTGATGGACATGCTCATTATCTTGAGTGTGGTGATGATTTCATGAGC
Source organism: Spilogale gracilis (assembly GCA_004023965.1). Lineage (NCBI taxonomy): Eukaryota > Metazoa > Chordata > Mammalia > Carnivora > Mephitidae > Spilogale > Spilogale gracilis. The sequence goes on along the minus strand of PITA01002647.1, from coordinate 146,055 downwards.
AGATACATATGTCAGAGTTCATCAGATTGTTCCCTTGAAGTATGTGCAGTTTGCTATCCATTGGTTATACTTCAAAAAAAGATGGAAAAGTTAAGACTACTCGAAAAGAATGAGATAGGCAGTGCTGTTCATTACTCTTGAGCCATAGGAGGAACATCAGACTACAGTAATAGCTCATCTTCAGCGCCATGCATAGCCTGTGTCAACCATGATGTGCATTATTTCATTAAATCCTCATAACGACCTTAGGAGGAAAGGCAGATGTAGAGACAATGAGTAGTTTGCTCAAATTCCTTCAGTATATAAGGGGTAGAGCTGCAATTGGGCCCATGTCAAAATGGCACACAGCCTAATCTCTTAAGTCCAAGGAAGTATTTAGTCTTGGCTTTGCCATTAAACAGCCAAGTGACTGAGTTGGGAGGGTCCCCATGCAAATATCCTACTGAGGGCCTGAATACCTCTCATGCACCAACTCTTTATAAGAAGACTTTCCCATTTTGGGTGGACGGCAGTGTGGGGGGGTTCACCAGATTGTTTCCAAAATTAGTCAAAAAGCCTGTAAGTCTTAAATAAAACGCTGGCTGATGTCACGTAACTACAATGTGGCAATCTGAATGTAGGAGTCACTATGTTTGAAACATAAAAGTGCATTTGACTTTCCACTCCCTACTTTTAATGAGGCATTTCTTTAAAAAATTATTTATTTATTTATTTATTTATTTATTTATTTATTTATTTATTTATTTGCGAGACAGCAAAAGCACGAGTACAGGGAGGGGCAGAAGCAAACTCCCTGCTGATCCCAGGACCCTGGGATCATGACCGCAGTCAAAGGCAGATGCTTAACCAACTGAGCCACCCACATGTCCCAGCCACCCCATGCTTTTAGAAAATGGGTGGGTCACTGGGGCTCCTCATAGAGAGACCCTCATGGCCACTCCTCTGGGCAACTGAGGTAACAGGCTATCCACATGGACAGTGCTGCTGATGCCAAATTTCTGAGCCCCGCGGGTGGAAGGGTTGCTCCTCTCCCTACCAGAGGAGAAAACTTCAGAAGAAGTTCCTTCCTCTTCCTCCAGAACCTTAGAGCCCATAGCTTGTCTCTAATCCCAGGGTTCCATCCTGCCTGGAAGAGAGGTGAGAAGCTTTTCTTTCTCTCTTGCTGGGTCTTGTGCTTGTTGTGCCCACACCTCATAAGCCTGCAAAGTGTTCAAGTCTCAGTTTTCCCCAGTTAGTAGGAAAAGACCCCGCTGCTAAGTCACCACCAAAACTAAAGAAGTACCCCTTCATCAGACTAAGGCCATGACCTTGAGCAAGTCTCGTCAGCCTTCTTGCACCAGTTTCCTCAGATGCAATAAAAATAACAAGTCATTAGTTAAGTGGCATTGGGCAAATCATCTAACCTCTCTGTGCCTCATTTTTCTCATCTGTGAAATGGGACTAAAAATAGTTGTTTTATGTCATATGGTTATTCATATGACTTACACAAGCATTAAATGAAAAAATACAACTATTAGCTGTGGCTGATATTCCCGGGCCACTCACAAAGAGGTTTAGGTGTTCATTTTGTATACGTGTTACAGAGGAGAGGTCCAATGTCCACAAAAGTTAAGTAACTTGCTTAGCTAGTGAACACAAGCTAGAACTTGAACCCAGAATTGATTATGTGATGGAAAGGTCCCTCCCACTCTAACATGAGGTGATTTTTCTTCTTTTTGGCACCAGCAATGTTAACTCCACAATTTCCTTCCTACAAGTTCTCCCAAACCCCATTTACAACTCTTGAATTGTCAGGAAAATGGAGAGTGGGCAGGGTCTCCAGTACAGGACACTGCCCCCTGCTGGCAAGGAAATGGAGGTGGGAACAGCAGAAGGGACCCCCCACTGGAGGGCACTCTCCCATGTTGCCATGTCCTTGAAACCTCAGTAGTTTCCCTAATTAACAATTCACTTCTCCACACCTGGGGTCCACTGATCCATGCAAAAGAAGTTAATTGCCCGCTTTCAAAAGTATCTTTTGCTAGTGGATCTGAGAACTTTTTTCTGATTTGGGCTCTGAAGCTTTTTGGGACTGGATTAAGCATCCCCAGTAATCTTGAATCAATGGCAATCCTGAAGGACACCCAGACACTTGATTTAAAAGCATCTTTGTGAACCAGACTAAAAATCTGGGATAGCAATGCCAAACTATAACTTCTGAATCTTCTTTATTTATTGCTGCAAAATCCCAAACCTTATCTGTCAATTCAGTGGTCTAGGTAAGAGGAACATTTCTCAGGGAAGAAAATGCTGAACTGAGTTTCAAAATTGAAAGAAGCCTTCAAAATTGAAAGAAGAAAAAACAGCTTGTGCTTGCTCTCTGTCAGTGCCTTAATACTCCACGTTCTTGCTTCTTGATGCAAGAAACTGAAAGCCACTTGGGCTAGTTTAAATAAGGCAGTTATGGAAAGACTGGGGGGCATCTGAAGGTCACAGGGCTATGCACTCATATCCACATTCTTTTTCTTAAAGAGTATATACTTTTTTAAAAAAGATTTTTATTTATGATAGAGATGGCGAGAGAAGGAACACAAGCACAGGGGAGCTAGAAAGGAAGAAGCAGGCTCCCCACTGAGCAGGGAGCCCAATATGAGGCTCAATCCCAGTGTCCTGGGATCATGACCTGAGCCGAAGCCAGGCACTTTACAACTGAGCCACACAGGCAACCCTTGAAGAGTGTATTCTTAAAGCTTCATAAGCTTAAGGCCCCACCCAAGCTGAACTGTTCCTGTGCTCCATGTTGGCTCTCTGCAGAATGGCCTCCTCTGCTGGCCTACCCACCTGTATGGGTCTGAAGTGGATGCCCGAGGCCAGGCTCTACGTACCATTCAGCACAGAGCCCGGCTACATCGCGGGAAGTCCCTGCAGCTTTCAGCTCAGGTCCTGGGTAGAAAGGATCTCACCAGTTGTTGGCCGACAATGCCTTCACTCTCCCCTCATCCAGTCGTTTGGAAGAGTATAGGAGAGGGGATTCCATTGGTATAAAATGCAACTGTCCTTTGAGCATAGCCTTTGAATGAGGGGGATTCCCAAAGAAGGTAGCCCCAGATTGTGCTAACCACAGTGAGAAGCAACCTACAGGGAAAGGCGCTGAGGGAAATGATCAAGTCCTCAAATCACTCTTCATCCTCTTCCTTCTCTTTCTTTCCCTTTCCTTCCCCTAGAGGTGGCAGTATGGCCAGGGGCTAAGAGGCAGCCGCGCCAAGGAGGTGGTGCCTGGACCACGACCCAGGAAGCTGCTGTGGGCTGAGATGACGGGGGCCAGGCTGGAAGTTCAGAGGTGGCTGGCCTTGTCAGGGGATGGGAGACATAAGCGGGAGTGAGTGGAGAAGTGAATGTATTGAAACTGGTCAGAACTGTTTCTCACTGCTGGAGAAGGGATTTACAAGTAGGAAACAGGGACGGGTAGAATCCTGAGGTGATGGGCTGTCACTGGAAATGTTGGTGAAAAGCTGGGGTCAGACAGAGACAGATAATGAGATGACAGAGATAAGTAGTCAGGCAAGTTAAAGAGAAGGGATAGTTCTTCTTTATCTTAAGATGTCAACAAACAAATGTAGAAGGAATGATGGCAATCAATTATCTCTGTTGGGCAGCCATTGTAAGGGTAAAGCCACGAACAAATGCTAAGGCATAGCCTTAGGATATCTCGCCAACCATATTTTGTGGTTAAAAATAAACTTGTCAACCACAGAGGGGTGAATGGTTGGGTTGACGGTAGAGAAGTCTGGCAGACACCACCTTGACCAGGCAGATGATCGAGGTTCCATCACAGTGGCGTGAAGAGTTGACCATGAGCCCCCTGATGAAATGCTCCCCAGCCTCATTTTTGTGTTTTCCTTGTTAAAATGCATGGCCTGAGTCTAGGCATAAGGAACCATTGGAAATCCCCAGTGAGAAATCTATACTCTTTATAACGGCCAAGGTCAAGAAAGAGAGGGAAAGACTGAGGAACTATCCCATACTGAAAGGAAAGCAATGCGATAACCAGAGGCAGCTTGTGATCTTGGATTGGTCTTGAACCAGGCAAGAAGAGGAAATATTGTTGGGAGAGTTGGCAAATTCTGGGTGAGATCAATGAATGGGACGGCCCTGTCACAGCAGTATTTTCTGTTTTGGAGGATTTGTGGCCGTATGTACTTCCCTAAAGCAAGAGTGTCCTTGATTTGGGAAAGCACATACTGCGTCCTCAGGGGCGTGCGGGATCCTGTCTGCATGACCATGTCCTCAGAGGTTCAGGAAAAGAATAATGATAATGGGAAGATACATGGAGACCGGGATAGTAGTGGAGCAAGTGGGGTGTCATGTTAACAAATGGGGAATCTGTGTAAAGGTATAATAAAGGAAGTAGCTATGTCCAGAGACATCAAGTATATATAGAAGGTATCAAAAGGAAGCTCTCGGTCCTCTTCTTGCAATGTTCCCATAAGTCCAAAAGGACTTCAAATTATAAAACTTTGTTCAAAAGCAATAAGTTTTAAAATTTCCATCCATGCCCTCAGACTCTTGATAAAGGGAAAGGAGTGCTTCTTCACCGTGCTGAGCAGAGCCTCTTAAAAATTCTAGCCATTATCCACCTCAGTGAAGCAAGGACAGCCCCCTCTTCCACTGACCACCACAAAAACACTCAAAAAAACAAGAAACCAAAACAACAGAATGAAACAAAACAACTAAAAAAAAAGGCAAAATAAAATAAATTTTAAAATCTCTCACGAGAATAAATAAGGAACTGATCCTGCTTTGGTAAGATGGTATGAGGTAAACCCTTTGTTTCTCAAAAGTCAACAACCAATTCATGCCAGATATAGAAAGCCTCTAAAATGTTAAAAATAAGTGTCTCTTGCAAGAGTTGGACTTGATCATGCCGAGGCAAAAATCACTGTCCATAATGTTTTCATTTACTTCAGTCCTGTTACAAATCTCGACACTGAAGAAGACAGCCTGGCAGAGCCTAAGGAGCCCACATTTGGTAGTCTGACGTGGCTGGATTCGAACTCAGACTCCTCCACTTTCCAGCTGTGTGTCTCCAGGCAAGTTACACAACCCTTCTATACTTCGGTCGCTGGGCCTGGAGGGTGTGGATAAGAGCAGCTGCTTCCTGAGGTTGTGGTGAGACTTGAGGAGATACCTATGTTAAGCACCCTGCGTTTGAAAGACCCTCAATAAATACCTGTCAACTCGCTTTCTGTGAAACATGAAAAAACGTCAAGGCCCACGTGGGTCCCTGGGCCATGCCTGGGGACCATCACAACGGACCCCGAGGCACTTTGCCAGGTTCACTGGCATCCCTCCGACCCCAGGACCTAGGAGGCTGTGATCTCTTGCCTTCACGGCAATGACACTTCTTCTGCCTGTCTTTATTTCAAGCAGACATCCCTTCATCTCACAGCACAGAGCCCCAGCAATGCTTCTGACGTGCTCACATTTCTTCGTCTCCCTTGAAGACATTTCCCTTCACTCCTCATGGCTTATAAGCTGGGGAAACACAGAGGAAAAATGTTCGTCTGTCGCAGCCTGTCTGCAAAGAGGAGCAACATGGTAAGAAATTGGACGGAGATGAATTTTCGAAGGGCTGAGCTTAATAGCAAAAAGCCAAATAAATCTGAAGGAGTGTATACACAAGACCCAGGAGCAGCGCTTTGGGTCCTTGTCTCTTAGAGGCTGGTTTATCTGGAGAAGAATGTGTCATCTTTTAAAAGCCAGCCTGATGTCAGGACGAGCGATTGTTCTTGGGCTGTCCTCCCGTCGTTTGTCACGCACAGTAGGGAGATGGCCGGGGAGCTGTCGTGGCAGGACAGACCTCACAATCCTCGCTTAGCCGATCTTTCACAGTCACATCAGCTGGGATGGGAGAGGGAGGAGAGAAGGATGGACCCTCTGGGTTTTCAGGCTCTCACATGAATTGCTTCCAACTGAGGGGGGAGAGAGAGGAAAGGACAGTAGAGACAAATGGCCCTCAAGATGCTCTGATTCTATTCAGAGCTAACTCACTCTCCTGAAGCCGGCAAGCTGCCTCCGATCATGCTTCCTGAAGAGCACCCCGACATACGGGACAGTCCTCTCATTTCCCCCTGGAATACAGACCTATAAAACAGTACTGTACTTTAGAAGTGCTTCTTCCCCCTTTTTCCTCATCACCGAGGACATGCATAGTATTTTAGTAAATACAGATAAGCTCAAAACAGGGGTCGGGGAAAGAAAGTAAGGTAGCCTACAATCCTACTGATAAATACATTTTTTCCCTTTTTCCAAAACCAGAACGGTCCTATGCCCGATCTTTTGCAACCTCCATTTTTCATGGAACAGGGAACTGCAAAGCATCGTCCCTTGCTGTTAAGAATCCTTTCAAGCTATTCTTTGTGATGGTTGTACTATGTTCCTGAGGAACACAGTGTATTTAACTCATTCTCTAATGATGACTATTTAGGTTGTTTACACACTTCGTAGATAATGCTGCAGGGAATAATTTTCTAGAGCTGGGTCCTCACGTGCAGCTATGACTATTTCCTTAGAATAAGTTCCCACAGACAAAATTAGTATAGCCATAGTATACGCATTTTGTTTTTTTATTTATTTTTAAGATTTTATTTGTTTATTTGAGAGAGAAAGAACACATGCCGAGGGAGCAGCAGACTCCCCGCTGAGCAGGGAGCCTGATGTGAGGCTTGATCCCAGGACCCTGCGATCATGGCCTGAGCTGAAGGCAGAGGCTTAACCCTCTGAGCCCCCGCCCCCCCCCCCGGACGCCCCAGTATTCGCGTTTTAAAAGCTTTTGTGATATACAACCAGTTTTTCTGCCTGAGGAGTTGTACAAATGAAATAACGTGTTCTTACTGGAAGGAGATGGAAGCTGCCAGTGGCTTCTAGCATTTTCTTTACACTGTTGTGAAATTAATACATGTGATTTCTTTACTCAACTTGGAAAAGTGGGATCAGGTTTAGTAACCCGTGAGAGAAACATAAACAGGAATGAACACCTGTCCAAACAGACCTCCAGAACCCGGATTTACAAAAGCCAGTCTTCTTGCTCTCTCTCTTTTCTACTTACAGAGGATCTGGACGGTGCAGCACACTGGGAACAAAAGAATCCTCCAAATTCCCCACCACCCAGAGGTTCACACCATGCCCATTCCGCCAGATTTCCTTTCGGTCATTCATCTTGGCAGGTATGTCTTGTTCATGTAAATGAAATAATACTGGTGTCATTCCATGTTGGGAGCATATTTTGTCCTTTGCCAAGCGCTTGCCCCCCTGCCCCCACTCAGGACACTGCCTTGCTTGCCTCTCACACTTTCAGGGGGAACAGGGCAAGGCGGCATCAGTTGGGGGAGCGGGCATTGTACTTTCTCAGCCTGGGTCCCAGGGGGAGCGTCACACATCTCCCCCAAGCCCTTGATCTCTGGCTTTAACTCCGGCCTTCTAAACACACCTCACTGGGCCTGCCTCTACAAGCCCCCATGAGCCATTAGCTGGGCTGCGTGAAGACTAAGACCTCGGCTTTTATCTAGGACCCAAGTAATGAATGACCGTCTGAAGAACGTTTCCGCACTTACTGCAGAGGTGTTTGGAGAGAGTGCGTATGATGTGCCTCCGTGTCCTTATATTGAGAACCTCGTGATAAATTTGTGCTCCCACTGAATGTGAGGGAAAAGTTTGCCTCTCCTGAAAAACGGCTCTACTTCCTTTTGTCCAATAACTCATCGTATTTCCCCTTTCACTTTAGCTCAATTTAATGCGCAATTGCAGTAACTATCTTCTGCTAGGTTTCTGCTTTAATCATTTCCTCCCTTCATCCATGTGACTTTGGATATTTCATCTCTAATCTCATTGTCCTGGAGCCTATATTTTTAACTGTCACTCATTGCAAATTTGTTTGGAAGTTGGTAAAAATACTGGTCATAAATAAATAAACCATCATCTTGACCCATAGGTCCCCTCTTTAAGGTCATATCTGCCTTGGTAATTAATAAATCCCCTCATTAACTCCAAGTTCCTTCCTGGTATTTCCAGGCAACTGCACTCAGAGCTATTATAAGATGCAGTTGGGTACATTAGGCCTGAAAGAGAAGAGTTGGATTTTTTAGGGAATAAATTATAATATATTGGAGTCGCTTAGTCATTTCCCCATATAACTAGAGTGCTGGTATTCTCTCAGATCAAAAACATTTCTCATGGGGCGCCTGGTTGGCTCAGTGGGTTGAGCATCTTCCTTTGGCTTAGCTCATGCTCTCAGGGTCATGGGATCGAGCCCCACATGGGGCTCCCTGCTCAGCAGGCAGTCTGCTTCTCCCTCTCTCACTCATGCCATCCCTCCCTCTCAAATAAATAAATAAAATATTTTTTTAAAAAATATACTTCTTATTGTTGTGACCGTGGGTTATTTTCCTGCAAGAATGGTAGCCAAGCTACCTCCATGCCAGCCCACTTGGTGACTGATAAAGTAAAACACAGAGAGTCTTCCTAGCAGGGCCCTGGGCCCTGTGGGAGGGGACACTATTGTTTCTGATTCAGTTCTGTCCCTGAACATTTCCTTCCCCCCTAAAATGCCACCATGGACCTTCTCTGGTGTGTGTCTCTCACTTTCGTGTTTGCTACCTTGGTGACCTCTCTCTCTCTTACACCCTCTTCCCCCTCTCAGGGTCCATGCTTTACGTGGTGGATTAGAGTAGAGACCACAATTCTTCACCCCCTCCCTGCAGATACAGCCTTCCTCTGGCCTCAGCGTGGGCATGTGCATGTCCTGGGGCTTGCTCTGGTCAATAGCAGAGGGGCGGAAGTCACAGTATACCAGCTGCAAGCCACGGTCTTCAGAGGCCTGGCAGGCTTCCACTCGTTCCCTGTGTTTCCCCCGTGGCCAGAAGGGCTTTGAGGAAACTGCTGCCCCTTCAGCCTGGGGTCTGTATGAAGCAGAGCTTTCCCAGGTAACTTGCACATGTGTGAGTAAACTAAGTGTCACAGAGATGCAATCGTTGTTTGTTATTCAGCAAAACTGACCCATGCACCCTGTGACAGATCTCCTGGGAAGATCTGGTTCTTTTCTTTGTCTGTATCCTTTGGCCTTGATTCTGCAGACCATTCAGTGCATTCCCAGGTTCCTGGAAATTCGACTTCACTCCCCTGTGTGGTCCCAGCCTGTCCCATGCACCCCAGCTGAGGTCAGAGTCCTGAGCCTCCTGCTTGTCCCGTGGCCAGAATCTGTAATTAGGCAGCTGTGGAAGGTATGTATCTCTGTCCCTGGAAGGTGGGTCCTTGACACCAAGCCCAGTGCACTGTCCCCAGAGTGAGCTAACAACTTGCTGGTCCTGCACTTGCCTTCATGTGTTAGCTCCTGTGCTCCGTTGATTTACGTGGCAAGTTATTACCTTCCTGTTCGCTGTACATGGGGGGAGACAGAGGTCCTCACAGGAAAGTGACTTGCCCAAATCTCCTGGCCACAGGCAGGGGGGACCTCAAACCGGCTTACATGCTAATCCTCTTAGCTGCCTAAATTGTGTGAATTGGGGGCACCTGGGTGCTCGGTCAGTTGAGCAGCTGCCTTTGGCTCTGGTCATGGTCTCAGGGTCCTGGGATCCGAGTCCCGCATTAGGCTCTCTGCTCAGAGGGAAGACTGCTTCTCCTTCTCCTCCCCGCTCATGCTCTTTCTTGTTATTTCTGTCTTTCTCTCTAAAATAAATAAACAAAATGTATTTTAAAAATTTTAAATTGTGTGAATTGCCAACCAGGTTGGCAGACAAAGCAGTCTCAGTCATGCCGGGCTCCCCTCGTCTCCGTGCTGGGGGCCAGAAGGCTTGATAAGGGACCATGTGCTGGGATGGGCAGCGGCCATCTCCTCATTGCTCCCCTCCCCATGCTCCAGGCCCCCTGCAAGTGGCCTCCTAGATGGGAACTATGGCAGGAGCCTGTATAGGTCCCACCTAAGACTCCCTTGTTATGTTCTACAGAGCAGGAGCAAGGTCTTGGGGGAGAGGAGGCTGGAGAACCCAGAAGCAAGGGAATGATGGATCATCAGGAAGACTTTCCAGAACTTCAGGGGGGGAACGCCATGTGGCTTGTGCAAAGGATCACACTTGCTTTTCCAAGTCGATGCTTAAGCCCCCATGACTGCTCCAAACCATAGAGCAGCAGCAACACAGAGCGGGGTAGCGCCCCGGAGAACTTGGCTCCAGAGGGGGGAACTGAGGCCCATTTCTTTATACTGCAGGGTCCCTACTCCTCACTTCCCAGCAACATCAGCAAGAGTTACACGGCCAGAGTTGCATGGCAGTCCTCTTAGTGAGGCTTATTATAAGCATTTGTCTTTAACTTAGCTTCAGATCATATCCCTTAATCCTAATTCTGTGTCTGGCACATTACCTACTGCTCGTGTGCAAATTCATCCAGCCGAGACTGGAACGTGCCAGACTCTCACAAGGCAGATACTCTCTGGGCCCCACAGGGTAGAAGGTGCACATTTTCCTCTAGACATTCTTCCTGATCTTTTGTTTAGGTACATAGATTTATATCATGAAAACCTGTCCCTTCCCCACTCCACAGGCCCCAGGGACGGTTGAATTTGTTCCCCACGGAAGTCTCTAGGAGTGGGAATGTTTCTGGGCAGATGTGTGCCAGTGTCATCCTGGAGAGAAGCCCCCCCCCCCCCAGCCATTTCCTCTTGTTTTCCACTTCCTTGCATATCTGCTTCCCACCTCGCAATGAGCTGTCTCAGCTGAGAGATGAGGTTTACTCCCTAGGGACTAACACCTTGGAGTGGAGACCAAAGGTAGGTTCTGTTTGTGCTTGAGGAGGTTTCATCTACCCTTTATCGATTCCCTGGGAGGGAAGAAAAGAGAGGGGCACTCCCTCCACATCTTTACCCTCAGCCCGATCCACAGTGATCTGATGTACCCCACTTCCTTTCAGAGAGGGAGGCCTGAGATCCACTCAGAAATGTCCCCAGAGGCCACTGCCACCCCACTGTCTCTCAGCCAGGAAGGCATGTCCCCACTGCCCTTCGACAGGTCTTCCGGAGGTGACAGCAGTCCTCCGGCTTTCGTAGGCGCCGGGTGCCTCCCTTACCCCTCCCTGACAGGTGTAAATTGGCTCACAAATCCTGCACTTCTTTTAGCCCATGCTCCGCTGAGTTTCCTCGGCGATTTTCCGGTTTATTGCCCGTTGCCTGGTTGCTAAGATTCCTTGTAAATCGCGTTGCCCTCTGCTCTGCTCTGCCACTTGTCCAGGCTCCACATGGAAGCTGTTGTCCCGGCATCTGCCACATGCTGGCTGTGAATCGCCCAAGTCAGAGCGCTGCTGCAAGCCGGCCGCTGCCGGAATGGCAAGGAGGCTGCACGGTGAGACAGAACCCCAAGGGCACAGAGCTAATTTATGCCACCAGACAGAACTCATCTTTCTTGCCTGTCTCATTCTGGAGGAGGAATCAATACACTGAGGTTGTGGGATAGCTCAGCACTCTTGAAATGTTTTTTGATGCCATCACACTCTAGGGACTGCAGATGACTGAAAGACAGACAGATGGCCCTCCACTAGTACTAGAGAGACAGACAGACAAGATGTGACCCAGAAGAGGCTGAAATTCAGTGCAGGCTTCGGTCACATGATCAAATCAGGTTCTCTTACTTCCTGGCTGTGTGACCTTGAATAAGTTACTTCAGCTCTCTGTGCTTTCATTGCTCTTCTCTTAAATAGAAGTAACAAGAGCACTTACTGCATTGGACTGTTGTGAGATTTAAATGGGATAATATTTAGAACTCCTTCTCCCGGCATAGAGTAAGTGCTCAATAAATGTTAACTATTACTGCTATTATCATCAACGGCATCGTTGTCCCAAAGCAGCAGGCCGGAAGCCAGTGAACACTGCACCCTGCCCAGCCCTTCGCCCTGCCGACTTGTCCCATGCAGCAGCTCTGCTTATTCCGACCGCTCCTTTGGCTCTGTGTGTCTCGTTCATTCCCTCCCTTGTCTGATTTCCTCTCCAGTTCCCCCAGGGGTTGACACAGTGGCTTCACATTTTCTTGCACCCTTTAATTGGGAGAGGCGAGGCACTCGTCATAATGAAAAGCGGGGGGGGGGGGGGGCTGGTCCAGGCTTCTGCTCCCACCACTTCAGAGCAGAACCGTAAATCACACATCACATGTCTGTAGATGCCATATAGTTTTATAAATTACAAGCAATGTTTTTATAACATGTACATATGTAACTTTATAGAGATAAACTATTTATACAGATTCCTCTAAGAAGGCAAATGTGCATTCTCCTGGCACAGACCATTTCTCAAATGTTCTCAATAGCCATCAGAGTCCAGCGTGCTGATGGAGACATAACTTTCCTTTCAGCAGTCTTTACAAGAGAATGTTGCAGACCCTGGGGGCTTAAGGCCACTCTGGAGACACTGTCACAGGAGCTCAAGAGGTGGAAGGAACCTCTGGAGTTACTGAACCCAAACTCTGCCCATGACCGTGAGCCCTGTTTTCCAGCCACCACTAGTCAATGGATACTGCAGAGTGCTTTTTTTAGAGAGCAGACAGGGACTTCTTAAGTGGACCTGAAATTTATCCTTTTACAATTCCTTGCCAGGCACTGTCTTGGACAACACTGAAGAAAGCTGGACCTTTTAAACACAACAGGCTTTTCAAATATTTGACTCCGCCCAGCCCTCTTTCCTTTGGCCTCTCTTCTCAAGGCTAAAAAGCCCAAATTCCCTCAAGTATTCCAGGCCCAGTTTCTGGCCTCTTCTCGGTCTCGGTCACTCTCCCGACCACACCCTGGGGCTGACACTCGGCACTACCATAGTCCTTACCGTGCAGAGCCTGGCCAGGATCAGCTCCATCTAGATGCGGCCCGACCGGCCCAGGGGCTCTCACCCCCTCACCGCGATCCCATGAGGAATTCAGATGTGTTCTCTAAAAAAGGCTCTTCAGGTGTAGCTTTGACAGCTAAACCTCCTCAGGTCTTGTTCACCAGGACCGATACTCAGCCATGACTCCTCTTAACCTGCATTTGCAACACTGATTCCTTCACCTAAGAGTGGAGCGTTACACTTTTGTTCCTTGCAGTCTTGGGCTCTACACCTCCGTTTCCTCAACCAAGCAGCGATGGGTGCGTCCAGGGGGCAGGCTCAAGCACTCCAGCACTTAGAGAAGCGGGCATCTTTACAGTGACCCTCTAACTCTCCTTCCCTGGCCTCCGCCACAGTGCTGCGTATGCAATAGGTGCTCACTATGCAGTAGGTGCTCAGGACGCAGTAAGTGCTCAGTAATAGCTAATCTTGTATCTAACCCTCCGTGTTGCCCCCAAATCGCAAGCTCAAATATGTGATATATGTGAAAAACCTTTGCATGTTGCCAAGTGCTGTAAAGATACCGCTTATTATTAATGTTGTCGGGGCGACCAGATGCTGACGGAAGGCAGGGGCCGTGGATGGTTTTCTCTACTCCCACAGTGGCCCTTCACACAGGGAGCAGGTGCTCCATGAAGGTAAACGGCTGAACTGAACCACAGCGGCTTGCCCTGCAGCTCAGATACAGACTTAGAAGAAGAAAGTCCCACATGGGAACAAAGGTTCTGGCCAGGCTATGTCAGGAGATGAGAGCATAGGACTAAACAAGGAAGTGAGAAGAGAAGTGAGGACAATTCTGAACCTGAAGGGGCTCATTTCCCAGGTGTCTGCGCCTGGTCAGCTCTCTCTGCACAACCGGCCAGTCCGCGGCTAAATGGCTTCTGTGTGACCAGGGTTTCCGAGCGCTCACGAGCCTGTGGGTCTGCAGGGCAGATCTCCGCCGGGCTTGGCTGGCCTCGCTTGAGCTCCGTTGTGCATCTGCAGTCAGCTGGTGGGTCGGGTGGCATCCCCTCACTCACACGTCTGGCAGCTGGCTACTGGCAGGTTGGGGTGATGAGGTGATGGGTCATGAGTCCCTCATCATGCAGCAAGCTAGCTCTTGCTTATTTACTTGGACACCCAACAAGATTCTAAAGAAAAAGCAGAGGTGCCCAAGATGTCTTGAGGTCTTGGCATGCAGCTGGCCACTGTCATTTCCACTGTATTCCGCTGGCCAGAGCAAGTCACAAGGCCACATCGTCCATCCTTCCATCCATCCCTTCCTCTGTTCACACTGCTTGGATATCGACTATAGGACAGAGCCACCCCAAGTGCTGGCGGCATGGCTGGAGAATGTGCATGTTGCTGACACAAGCCCCAGACTCTAGAAGGGGACTCCCATCTGAAGAAAGCCACCCTGGAGACAGATCAGAAGGAGGGCCGCCAATCGCTAGAGGTGCTTGCAGGGGAATGAGTAGCCTCAGTCTTGCTGTGGCCACAGGAGGATTGTCCCTGTGCGGATGCTCCATGCATGGTCACTTGCTCCTGTGACCAGGCTGAACCCTGACACCCGCCCAAAGCAGCCGCTGCTGTGGCCAGCATCCTGAGAAATTTATGAATTCAGTCAGTCACTGTACACATTGTCACATCGCATGTCAGTCTAGCTCGGGCAAGGACATAAACAACCTGATGGGCCTCTTGAGGACTGAGGGAGCCCAGCAGTGAAGTCGGCTGTAGAGCGCTCATGGGGTGACTTGGGACAAGGCGAGGACCGCCGGGCCGGGCGCAGCCTAGGATAGAAAGCTCTGTGTGGAGCTCTTGGCAGGGCACTGTTATAGCTCAGTTTTATGAGCTCTTAAATCTCAACATTTACTAAAATGAGGGAGCCCGGCAGGAAGATTAAGCACTGTTGGGCCCTTTAAATCATCAGCACCAGCCATCCGGGGGGCTAGATTTGTTTTAGACCCTGGCATGATCTCTGTGTCAGAGACCCAGGGAAATGAGCAGTGGTTAAGAGCTCAAGTTCCTTGCCAAGTTCGGTCACTTACTAGCAGTACGACCTTGAGCAGACGACAAAAACATCTCTGCACCTCAGTTTCCTCTTCTGTGGGAGGGGCTGTAAACACTGAAAGAGAATGTCTAGAAAGTTCAGTGGTGCTATTATAGGATACAGTGACTCTGGGGGCCCCTCCTCCCTCCCCACTCCACCACGACCTGGAACATCAGAGGCCCAGGATTCACGTTTCTGTAGAAGCCCTCAACTCTTAATCAGCCAGAGTCAGAAAGAGATGCTCTGATCCAACCTTAAATGGCTCAGATCCCGGACTCCTCTGTAATCACTCAGAGTTGTCCTGGGGCCCAGGGTAGAGAGGAGGCGTGCTGCTTTATGCTGCCAATGTGCTGAGTGACTCCAGAAAAGTCACCTAACCTCTCTGAGCCTCATAATGCTCCCAGGGACTCTGACAGAACAAACATGGCATCAGGATGGAAGTCCTTCAGAAACTGTAAGTCTCTTGTAATTCATTCATTCGTTCAACAAACATTCACTGAACACCATGAACCAAGCCCTCTGCCAGGCCCTGGAGATGGAGAGAAGAGTGAGCCTCCATCCTTGCCAGACACTCCCAGCCGTGTGGACGAACAGGCAGTCAGCAAGCTCCTGTTCTTAAGACGGGGGCTGAGGAAGCCTGGCGGAGAGTGGCAGGTGTGCCCCATTGTTAGGGAGGCTTCACGGAGGAGGCAAGAACATTGAAAGCATGACAACCAACAGGGCTTAGGCAGACCAAAGGCTGAGAGAGAGCAGGAAGGGACGGACAAAGAGGCTGAGATGATGGGCTGGGGCCTGGGGCTCATATGCGCAGCAGGAGAACAGGAGGGGAAAGAAGAGAAGGTGAGCTCAGGGAGGAGCCTGTAGGCACGCCCAGCAAGCTGAAGCCAGCGTGAGGCCACAGGGTGGCGATTAGCAGCAGCAGTTCTGTTTCTTGGAGGAGCTAACTCTTGCTCACACGTGTCCTGAGCACGGACTGCCTGCCGAGTGCCGCGCACGGTCTCCCCCCAAAGTCACCCGAAAGGCAGGGCGGTCATCTCCCGCCTGTCACAGGGGAAACAACCGTGTCCCCTGCTTGAGGCCACCCAGAGAATCAGGACCTGGGCAGCGATGCGTTACCCCCTCTCTGGGACCCTGGGTGACTCTCCCCAGGACCCTCAGAATGACAGCGTCCTCAGCCCCCCACCCCCCCACCCCCGCACGGGCTGGTTCACCACACCTGTTGCGCTTCTCGCTTTTACTTGCCCCTCCTGGTGGCTGAGAACAGGCATCACGGATCCGGGCTTAACCTCCCCCAGGACGTAGCATGGAACCTGCCAGTAAACTCTGTCCCCAGAGAGGGCACTTTGAAATCCTCTTCATTAGACTCCTAATGTGGGAAATTAAACCTATGAGCTCGAAGCTTTTCAGGGCAGCAAATAATATTTACGGTAATACTGTTTTAGAAGATCAAATATTTATAACGGGGAGACTCCATCATGCTGCCCGCTGTCTGAGCTTCTGGGGCTCTAGCAGCTGCATTAGGGATGTGCCCAGCCATTAAAACACTTTCAAAACCATCTGTGCTCCTGACAGCTCCTCTCCAGGGGGCAGGCTCTCGCCCAGTGCGAGAAAAGCTACCTGGGTTCAGTAAGCCCGGGTGCCAGTGACTGCAGCAATTTCCCCCGTCCCCTCTCTCTCGGGCTAGGGGGATGTCCCCGCTTTGTTCAGGTGCTGGGGCTCCCATCGGGTCCTTTCTCTTCATCCATCATTATAGCTGATCCTGGAATTACCGCTCTTCTTCCTGGATCCCCACTGAAGAGTTCATTCCTTAAAAGGCAGACAGTGTCCGCCTTCTGCCTGCTGTCTCCTCAGGGCCTAGGCCAGAGCCTGGCACAGGCGAGGGGCGGAATACATTATTACGGAACAAACACCACACCCCCAAACTCATCATCTTCTTTAAGAGCCTATTGTGGATTCATCAAAGAGGGATTTTGCCAAACCTCTTTTTTCCTCCAGCTCTGTTTGCTGCATATGCTTTCTTCTAAGAGACTCCATTTTACAAGGGAGTATTTTGTTGTTGTTGTTGTTGTTGTCTGATTTAAAGTCATTTCTTCTAGGTCCAGAGTGTATCCCTTGCTTACTTGCTCTCTCTTAACTGTTTCCTTCTTTTTCAACCTAGTCTCATATTATTATTAAAAGAATTCTATTATTATTTGTAGAGTCTAATTATTCTTTTTATTTCTCTGTTTTCTTACCTCAAACCATCACACCATTGGTCTTCTGGAAACTTCTCTGAACTGTCTCTGACTTGGGGGGTACCAGTGGCGAGGAGCGTGCCACACTCCACTGTGGCTAGTTCCCTGCTGAGTTCGGAGGTAGGCAGTGTTTTCCGGGAGGAGGCCAGTCAGCATCCAGGCTTCCTGGCCTTTGCAGAACGTCCTCCTGTAAATTCTGGCAGAGACTCTGTGGGGACACCAGGTCCTTTTTCTGGGTTTCATTGCATAGCTCAGTAAGATACAACTTAGGTCAGGGAGACAGTGGCCTTGATCCCAGGATAGTCCCCTCCTGATTGAGAGGTGGGGTGTTTGGACCCTAGAGGTTGGGACCAATACCTGTGATGTCACTTTGACACAGCTGGCCTCCCTCCACATCAGCAGGTGGAGAAAGACGAGTCACAATGTGGCTGGGAAGCAATGAGGCTATGCTTGGCTAATGAAATGAAACTGATTTTCTGGTTTCACTCCAAAGGCTAAAAGAAGTCTTCAAGAGAGTTTCCTATCAATGCTATTAGACGTGAAGTCTAATGAGATACTTTTTGAAAATGTTAAATGCCTTCCATTTATCAGTTTGCCTGCACCTGTATACAGTTTCCACCTCCCCCAAATACTGATGGATTAGTGACAAATGGCTTCTCTCAAACATCCTGCTTACTTACATGTTCAATGATTTTACCCTTTGTTATAGATCAGTGGTTCTCAAACTTGTCCATGCGGCTGAGCACCTGGAAGTTAAGGGCTCTTTGCGGAACACCATGAAATACTGATATATTTAATCCCATTATGTGAGCCAGGAACAATTTTACTAGCAGAAAATATGACTCTATGAATGTGTGTGATCTAATATGATGACCACAAACACACGTGTCCTACAAGGAAAAAAAAAAAAAAGCTGCCAGGCTGCGATTGGCTCTGTGCTCTCTTCGGTATCTGTCACTTGCTTGTTCATTCATGTTGCTTTCTTCTGAGGCTGCCCAGCTGTCAAAAAGCAGTAGGCACCAAAGCCTTAAGAAAGAACTCGAGGGTGGGGGTAAGGAGACTGAGCAAGTGTGGGAAGGAATCCAGTCCACGAGGGTCAGAAGGCTCCTTCCAGCTGCCCAGACAAGGAGCTCTGGTGTCTGCGATGCCCCGGGGACTCGGGTGGCCCTCCAGCACCGTCCCCAGGCCCTGCAGCTACTAAAGCCCTCAGTTCCGCTCCTGATCTGCAATCTCATGTTCTCATACAACCTTACGTCTCCCAGGCCAGTCTCTCCCTCGTGACCATGACGAATCAGGGGGTATAACTGGAAGGATGGAGAAGCAAGAAGTTACCACCTGACATCACCCAGGAGAGGTCCCACCCAGAAAATGCAGGATGATCTCACCCCTGACCTGGGCAGGCACCACCCAAGGAAGAGGTTACGAGGCTCTTGATTTTTATTCCCTTCTCTCCCTCCACAACCCCACCCTGTGGTCTTTCTGAGAGCCACAGTACTCGTGGACTCGTCTTCCACTGATATTTTCCCCACTTAGTTCTGTATCCCTTGTACCAAGTTCCTAGGGCTGCCATAACAAATGACCACAAACTTGGGTCCTTAGGAGAACAGAAATTTATTTTCTCATACTTCTGGAGGCCAGAAGTCCAAAATCAATATCATTGAGTCGAACTCCACGAGGCTGGTGAGTGAGGGTCCCCAACTTTACCCCACGAATCCCTTCCTGCTTTGCTGTTTCTGAAATGCTTATCATCTGCCAGAGGATAATCATTTCATGCGTTGCTTGTCATCAGGCTGTTAAACTTCCTGCTCTTATATATTCATTTGGGCCATTTGGATTTTCCATCTCATTGTCTCTTACCTGCACTTCAGAATGGTGACAGACCCTCAGCGGCTCTTTCCAATCCCAAAACGATTTTTCTCTGCTTTCAGAAGGTGACCCTGAATGGGAGCAAGGTGGCGAGGCCTCCCCACCCTGTCCAGACCCCAGCCTGCTGGGCTCCCACCTGGCCCAGACCCACCTCCAGCTCAAAGCTGGGAACAGGACCTCAGTGTGTCTCAGAGAGAGCAGTGAGCAGGAAATTCCGACACCCCTCCTGGGGGTACCTCAGCATCACTTCCTGGCCGAGTCCTTAGAAAATTATCTTTTTTTTTTTTTAATGTCTGTGTCTCAACAGACTGTGAACTCCCAAGGACAGAGACAATAATAGCGCTAATAGCCACCATTTATCCAACACTTTGTGTGTGTCCCGCGCTGTTCTAAGCATTTCATATATGTGACCTCGGCTAACCCTCATTATCGCTCGGCGAGCTGGGTGCTGCTGCTGGCTTCGTTTTGAAGACGAGCATGCCGATATACAGTGGGGGCAAGAGGCCCAGGGATGCGGCTGGAGTCTGAATCCCGTCCCACCAACTCCAGAGCTTCTGTTCTTACCCCAGCTCCAACCACAGTGCTTGTCACCCAGGAGGCATTTCATAAAATGTGAAAAGAACAAGTGGAAAAATGGATGCTTTATCCCTGCTTCCCTGCTTTGCCCACACGCAGCAGGCGCTGCCCCATCAGCTCTTCCAGCCCTGAGACTGCAGCCTGACCCTTCCGACCAGGCCTTCCGCTGAAGGACCCCGGCCCTCTGACTTCGGCGGGGCTGCAGTGTGATTGGGGGAGGGGGAGAGAGCTGGTCATAGTTCCGCACAGTGAAAATCCGGAGGGCAAGAGGAGAGAGAAACCAAACTTTCTCTCTCTCCATCTGCTGAGAGCCCCGTGGGTGTGGCTATCACAGGCGAAGACAAGAGATATGTCTGGTCAACACATTGTCCGTTTCGTGGCTCCCTCCCTCTCTCTGTGCAGACCACCTGCCCCTGGTCTTGGCTGCTGAGGAAAGAGGCGTAAAGTAGATCTGAGGAGGGGCCTGGTCCCCTGCATACCCACCGAGAAGGACATAGTAAACCCAGATCTTCCCAAGAAGCAGAGTCTCCAAGAGCAGAGGGCTCCTGAGGGTGACCACCACATAGAGAGACAGGACTCTGGAGTGGGCTGACTGAGTGCTCTGGCCCAGCTGAGCGGCCTCAGAGAAGCCTCAGCCCTCAAAGCCTGCTCTTCTTCATCTGTAACACAGGAGCTTCTGCCTTCTTGGTTATGAGGATTAATAAGATACGAGGGCCTACTCGTTTCTCTCCTGGTCTGGCCTAGGGCCTAACCTGAGTCTCTCTGGGCCTGAAACACAGCCTAATCCAGGACAGTGGTCCAATGCACTAGAACCACATGTCTCCACTTGGCAGCTTCCTGGTTGCATGACTTCACGATTTCTCTCTGTGCCTCAGTTTCTCCAGCTATAAAAGTCGGTGTTCACTCGTCCCTCCTTTGCAGTTGTGAGCACGGAAGGAAGCGAAGGGCTGGCAGGGTGTCCCTATGACTACTAATGTCACAGCAGCAGCAGGGGCAGCCTGCTGGTGACGCCTCCTGCCTCATCCCCAGGGACGGGGCAGCATTGTCTCCTGCAAGGACTAGCACACGAAGGCCCCCCTCGGTCCCTACTCCTCACACTGGAGCCCCCGACATCAAAGGCCCCAGGAAAGGTTTTGGAGCCCTTAGGACCCTGTGCCCTCCCTCAGACTATTCAGAGCCCTCAAACCCTCCATAAGAGAACACTTCTCTAGCAAAGATTTGGGAACTCGGGTCTGCGACTCTGTAGAGAGAGACCAGGGTGGGAACCCCCAGTTCCACTACATGTCACCATACACTAGGTACTTAACCTCTCTGGGTCTCCGTTTCCTCATCTGTGAAGTGGGGGAATCACAGCACCCAATCTCCTAGCATTGAGGCTTAAATGAGATAATGCCTGTAGCTCATTTAGAATGGACCTTGGCAAATCATGAGCCCTCGGCAGAGTTTGGCTCTAACCCTATTTGCACCATGCTTTACAGTTTATAAAGCATTTTTACATCTAGTCTCTGCTTTTGGCCATCCAATCATAGTGGCAGACCCCAGGGGGCCTTCTGATTCATTGGGTGCTGGGCATCCCAAAGCAGGAGTCAGCCCCGTTTGACAGAAGAATTCAAGGATCAGAAAGGACACGTGACAGGCCCAAGGCAGCGCCAAGCCTTGCGACACGGGACAGCATCCTCTCAGTCTCGGTGCCAGGTTATTTCCCAACCAAGGAAAAAATGTCACCACACCCATGGACACATTTAATTTTGTTACAGCCCCGGGGATCTAAGTTATTTCTCTGCCCCAGCTCTGTGGGTAAACAGCTTTGCTACATGTCATCTCTGAGAAGAGGCCACTGTTATAAGACCAAAGCTTGGACCTTGACCTGCTAGAAACAGTTGCTCACCTATTTTCATCCTGAAAATAAATGCCCAGCATCTGGCCAGGGGCAGGGTGACCTCAGTAGAGATGAAAGCAGAGCCCTGTTGACAAGCCCGCCCCCCAAGCTGGAGGCACATAGCCCCTCTTCTGTTGTTTTCCAGTATCTTCTCCCTATTAAAATGCAAGCGACATCAATCCCCTGTTGGAAATTGTGCTTTTACATATGTTATGAACGCTGTGACCGAACTCATGCTCCCCAAACACTCATTTGCTGACCCAAGGGATCCCTTTAGCTAGGACTCTCAAAGGCCTGAGTAGTCCCCCGACTTCAAAAGACACCCCTTTAAGAAAGCAGCCTAAGCTAAACCCAAGCTTCGGCAGACAGATCTTCTATGACAGAGAGCAAAGACTGAGAAATACCAATAGCTCCAAACAGAGATCCTTCTAGTTTATTCTAAAAGAAGAGGATGTCTTCATTTCCACCCCAGCCCCACCGTGGAGCTGCCCCAGACCCCTGAGTCCCAACGTATGCTCCTCCGTGGAACATTCCACTGATGTGAGTAAATAATCCACCAGAGGCAAGAAAGCACTGGAAGAGGGAGTGCCATTGTCAAATAAATTTGAGAAAGTCTGGACTAAAGAAAGTTAAACCAGTGTCTTTCCTTCGCAAGCCTTTGAAAATGCTAATGGAGATGAGCTACAAGAGAAGGGTCCAGAACTCAATGCTTCCCATCAGCCTCTCCCACCCCCCTGGCATGGAGCCTTGCAACGTGGCCACTCTGGAAATCCCCAGTGCCCATCCTGAGAACTCCATGAAGGCAAAGCCCGCCTTCTTCATCGTTGCTTCCCGAAAGCACCTGGTGCAACACCTGTCCCACAGTGGACAACGATAAAAGTTTGTTGACTTTAATTGAATTCTAAAGCCCTTTTAATTCTAAAGCTGTTTGTCAGCGACTTTGTAATGTCTTTGTCCTTGGAATTCTAGCAACAGATTTTAATGCTTCCAAGTGTCCTTGAACACTCGGAGCAGTTTCTACTTTAGTCTCAATTATATGTAGCTTAAATTCCTGCCCAGGATGTTACCAGCTTCTGAAAACTCTTCCCTGGGATACCTAGCTCTTACCCTCAGCGGCAAGAGAAAAACAGTCAGCCGCAAGCCAGCTCCTCTCTTCCCTGGTGTGTGGCCTTGAGCAGGGCACAGACTCCATTTCTCATAGGAAGCGTGAAAGCGATTCCTTCCCAGGCTCACCTTGAGGCTTTAACGAGAGAATGGGAGTGACATACCAAGTGACGAGAGAATGAAAGTGGCACACAGTGGGCCCTTTCTCAATCCTGGCTCCTTCCTCCGTCACACTTCCCAAAGTCTGAGTGAGTTACACAGACAGGTGCATCTGCAGACAGGTGCAGCCGAAGAGCTTGGACGAGACCCTTGCAGAGGGAAATGCAAACCTCTAACTGACAGTTCATAAGAATGCCAACGAAGGGCTCACAAGTGGCAATGCTGAACCTCCCCCGGAGGCCCAGAAGTGAGTTCCTGGCTGAGCTGGCCCAGCTTAGAGAGATCCTCTGCTGGAGGGAAGGCATCTACACTTAGTCAAAACCACGGAATTCCTGGTACGTGGCCTGAGGTTTTAGCAAATAGTTCATAACACGCATCGTCAAACTCGGCTTCCCTCTAGGAGCGCTGAAGCTGATGTTGGGTGGTCGACAACTCGGAGGCAGCAGAGAGGGACAGACACATGTGCCCCAGGGTCCCCACTCAGCCATTTAGTGGCAGTGCGATTTGGAACACGCTAATGTCTTCGAGCCTCATTTTCCTTGCCTATAAAATGGGAATCATAATGCCTATCTCCTCAGAATGTTAATATAAAGATGAAATGAGCTAGAGCAAAACAAAAAGACTTCATAAACTGCGGAATGTCCCGCCAATCAAAGAGAAGCTGTTGTGATGTTCTGTCTGGGGACAAGCCCCGTGACGTGCCAGGGCTTCCGAGGTGTGGCACGGGCTGCCCAGGGCCAGGAGGCTCTTCTCTCTGGATCCTGCAACAAAGGCAGTGCCACATCCTTTAGGGACAGTTCACTGTGACCTCCTCCCTGGGGACTCTGCTGACTTTCAGCCCAGCCCTCTGACAACCTGCATAGGCTCCCTCCCTTCTTTAAATGAAAGTGACCTTCACTGAGCACATATGAGCTGACTGTGGCACTGGGGGTGATGGGCTGTGCATCATCGAGTCCTCATGTAACCCCACAGTCTGGGAAAGAGTAGCTTCACTTCACACTTAGGGAGATAAAGACTTAGAGACCACGTTGGGGAGAGGGAAAGAGGCAAAGAAAGAAAAATGGTTTGTTTTCGGGGGAGGTGTCAGTTACTGCCTGGTCAATGAATGGAAATGATGAATCATTAGCCACCGAATTACTATTAAAAGCATTAGGTACAAAAAAAAAAAAAAAAAGCATTAGGTACCAACAGAAGAAAATGGGTGGAGAATGATGAAAAACCGAGAGCAAAATGCCGGGTGCCCTGTGGCTGCAGGGGACAGTAGGTGACACTCCTTGGTGTGAGCCGTGGGCTTTTAGGTGGAATCCCACATGAATTAATTGCATCTTGTAAGTGGGGGAGAGAGGGCACAGGTGCCCACATTAGGGAAGCACAGTGAAGGTAAGACTTCCTGGTAGGACTGGAGGTGCAGGGGCCAGGACCAGCATTTAGGGGTAAAGGGACTGGCTGCACAGGGAGCTGGGGTTGGCCAAGTCCGGAGGCTTCAGTGGAGCCCAGAGCACGAGGAGGGATGCTGGGAGAGTTGAGACTGGGAAACCAGAGCATGGCAGTGCTTCCCCATCGCAGGGTAGGGTGTTTTCTTTGGTTTCCGGGCAGCAGAGAGCCGTGTTTCTGAGCAGGGTGTGATACGCATGCTGTCTCTCTTCCTTGGTGTAAAGAGGGTCCAAGGATTGTCCGGTAAGGTGGGGTCCCTTGCAGAAGGAACTCTCCCAGCTTCCCTCTCTGGGGGTGGATTTCAGCCCTCTGTGTCTCTCTAGGAGCCAGGGCCCAGGACTGCCCAGCCCCCTGCTTTCCCAGGCTGGACTCAGGCTCTGGAGCCCCCGGGAGCCTTATAGCCCAACTGGTTCAGGGGTGGCCATAAGAGGGCAGGAGAGTGCTGGTAAAAGGCTCCGCAGCAGCGGCAGCGGAGGAGCAAGCTGGCTGACCTCCCCCGCCTCCCCCGCCCCCTTGGGAGGCCCTGGGAGCCCTTGGAGCCCTGCCTGCGGGGGCGGGGAGTCCCTCCGGGTGGAATGGGGTGGGATGTGGTGGGGTATGGGAAGAAGAGGGGGGCAAGGCTAACACTGCCCCTTGGAGCAAACACCATGATGAACACTGGACTATGACAGGCCTGGGTTGGATTTCCAGCTGAATCACTTCCCAGCTGTGTGAGACTGGATGAGTTAACCGACCTCTCTGTGCCTCAGTTCCTCTTTGGCAAATTAGGAAATGTTAATAGCAAAGTTATTAAGGTGTTCACACCAAAGAAGCGGGGGGAAGTCTGGCGTTGGTCCTAAGGCACTGGCCAATGCCTGTCTCACAGACAGCGGTTTGAATGTGGTCAGGGATGGAGGCTTCTCTCACCTTCACTAGAAGAAAGTCCACTAGGGTCATTCATCTGCAGCCTGCCCAAGGCCCCTGTCTGCTGCTGGACCACACTTCTCACCCTCGTCCCTCACCCCATCCCTATCACTTTCCCAGGCATCACCAGGAAACTTGCCCACCCGACCCCGACTGCGAGGACCTGCCAGGATGTGCCTCCAAGTGTGAGGGTCCCCTCCAGGAATTCCTTCTAGCTTTAGGGTCCCACCTATGACCTAAGAAGCCTGCATAGGCCACCTCCCCAGAGCAGAATGAGTCTGGAGTCTATGGGACACATGCACAGAGTCTCTGAGCACAGACTCCAGACAAAGGCTTCTCTGGGGAGCTGCCTAGGGAAATCAGGGCTCCGATCCCATTCCTCTCCGGCCTCCTACACTTTCCCACTTTTGTACCTTTAGGATTTTGTTCCCCAAACTACAGGATTAGGGACAAGTGTGCTAGATCCCTTTCATTGATGGCCCCAAGGGATGCTCAGAAAGGTGGCGGGGAACCGAGGTGAGGACCACACCCATATCACTCCCCTTTGGGTTCCCAGCCCCAGCAGGGGGTTTCTCAGTTCACAGGTCATCAGATTATGTTTCAATTACCCGGTAACAACATGGGACCACAAACCCCTCTGCCCTCACCCCAGACCATGCAATAGAAGCAGCTGGCCCTGGGTCACCTCCATAATAATCTCTAGGTCCTTACAATTAGGGGGCCATGGACCCCTTTGAGAATCAGATAAAAGCAATTGACCCTTTTCCTCAGAAAAAGCCATCTTCACATTCTTTTCTGCATACATTTTTAGAGAATTTATGGATTCGCCAGCCAAAGGCCACTCCTCGGCCCTCCTGGGCAAGACTCCCCATGCCAGGTCCTAGGAGAGCAGCTCACCCTGAGAATCAGGAGATTAGGACTGGAACAGACTCTGAGGACTAGAACAGATTCTGCAAAGTTAAGCAAATCAATTTGCTTCTGTGGGCCTCAATTTTCCCATCTATAAAATGGGAGCAAGGATAACAGCCCTGCTCACCTTATCAAGTGGTTTAAAGACCAGATGTGCCAGTGTGCAGATCAGAAACACAGTGGCTTGTTCTTTCAGGGGCAGCCTCCCTTCTGGGCCCTGACAGAGGTGTCCAACCTCCACCCTTGCAGAGCTAATGTTAGAGGTCCAGGCGTCTCATCTAGAACGTAAAAGGAAGGACTGAATCCTTGGCCCCAGTTCTCTCATCCCCAGTTCTCTGTCTCTAGGAATATTGTGGGCCATCCAGGATAGAAGCTCAGGCTTCCTCCTCACCCCTGGCCTCTGAGGTTACTATCCCATTTCACAGACTAGGAAGCCAAGTCATGGAGAAGTGCAGAGGTTTTCCTGGGCCCTTGCAGCTGCCTTCCACTTCTGGGCTGTTGGAACCGAGAGAGACTTACCCTCTGCGCCACTGGCTGGTCATATCCAGCCATCCCCGGGTCACACAGCAGATTCGCAAGGATCCGGGATTGTAGCTCAGACCTCCACTCTGGGCCTGGGTCTTCGTCTTTGCCACCTTGCCTCCTCTGGGCAGCCCCAAGCCCAGAGGTTGCCACTCTTGGCCTCTCCCCTAACACCCTGCCTCCTGTACAGCCCGACGTGCTTCCTGACAGCTCAGCTCCTCTCCCAAGCCTGCCAGACCCCACAGGCATGTGCGTAAGGCCCCCCCCGGCTGCCTGCCGGCCAGCTCCTTCCCCGGAGGCTGCAGCGAGGACGTGAGAGCAACTCACCGTGACAGGAACCCAGTTCCTCAGAGGCATGACGGGGACTGTTTCACAGCCCCCAACATCTCATCCCCAAACCTCTCTGCAGCCAGCTACCCTGCTTCAAGCTGCATGCCATCCACCTCCGTTTCTGTGTGCCCTCTCCCTGAGCTAGAAACCTCCAGAGTTTCCAGCATAGAGGTCCTCTCCCCCCCGCCCCCGGACCAAGCCCCAGGGGGCCGGTGGAGCAGTGTGGGGGGCCTGGGGAGGTGCTAGCTGTCAGTCTGGTTCATGGAACACAATTCCACGTATGCTTCTGATTGAACAAAGGTTCCTTCTGAGTGTGAGAAAGCCTTCAAGCCCCTAAGGCGGGTCAAGCCCTCAGCAGGTCTGCGCTCCCTCCAAGCCTCGGTCTTCACAGTAGCGCCCCACCGGATGGGTTCCAACCCTCTCCTCTCCTCACCTTGCAGGTATTTATAGCATCACCGTGACCACCAGAGAGCATAATGGGCTTTCTAGGCTAAACCAATTAAACTCTCCGCCGTAAGTCATGTCTCCAGGATGGCTTCTGCCACCCTTCTCTGAACTTGCTCTATCTTCATTATCTCACCTCTTGGTGACCGGAGGACGGCACCACCCAGGAGCTCACACATGGGTTACTGGGAGAGGTCTGCCTCTCTTTCTAGCCTCGTCTCCATCCTCCTGCCCAACAGCACTTCTCTGTCCCTGGCTACAGACCTGGGCTGCGCTGTCCACGCCCTTGCAAACTGAGAAGCAGAATATACTCAAGAAGGGGACATGGGTCTTTCCTTCCTTTTTCCCTTTGTTCCCTCCAATCTACAAATATCAAGCCTCTGCACTGTGGGGAACACACCTGGCCGGTACCTCAAGACGGCAACAAACAAAGATGACTGAGCTCCCGAACAACGCCCCCCGCCCCGCCCCCGCCCTGCAGTCTGGTGGAAGCTGCTGTGAAGCGTTTCCCAGGATTGATTTTGAGCCCAAGGATTCATGAGGATAGAGCAAAGGATCTAGGCGCTTAAGGCAATGATACTACGTTCTCATTTCTCATCTAAATAAAAAATAAAATATTTGCTTTTTTAAATGGGATGGTGTTCATGCTCTAAAGGCTTGCCATGACAACGTGCCCACCGAGTCAACTGCGATCCAGAAAGCTTGCCCATGACTCAGTCCCCAGCTCATCGGCTCATCTCGTAGACGACCACCGAGAAGCACCCGCTAGTTTTCACCATCACGCAGTGTTAAATTCTCTTTATGTTTAGTCATACTCAGTTTAATTTACATCCAGAATGGACCATTAGTTTAAGACAAGAAGCATAAGGAACACTGAGATGGAAATATGATATTAAGTTAATGAGGAGCATAAAAAACAGAATAATTCTCAAAATTTTCCTGGTACTCCATAAACCACTGCAAAAAAGGGTAAAAACACAGTGGCAATTATAGCCAATTTGGCCTTTTTATTTATTAAGAATAAAGATGATCCACTACTGTAATGTTGTTTTTGAAAGTGTTTATAAAGAACAGTTTTAAGCTTTCTCTTTATCTCAATATACGATGGAAGAAAATCCTTTACATTTGAAAAACAAGTTGATTTTTCAAAACACAAAAATTTTAGTAACTCTACATGTCATGTCCTAAAAAAACAGCTTTTAAAGCTGCAACTTATAATTAAAACCTGCATTTTAAAATATATTTTGTCTCCAAATGAAACATCAAATTATAATTTTTCAACAAATCACCTTTTTGCATAATTAACTTAAAGCAAATTAAACATTATTTATCACTTATTCAATGGGGGAAATGCCCAAATTCAGCTTTAAGCATTATGGATATAATTAAAGAGTGATTAAAATAAACTTTATAACACAATCTTTAATAATTCCCTGATCTAAAATTATATTATTACATTTAAAAATTACTCTTACATACCACAGAAAAATTACAAAATGATTTTTAAAAATTCATTAGTGTTGTTCACTAAGTTTTTCCAGTTTTTTTTTTCTTTCTAGGTTCCATGACAGATTTGCATTTGTGAGCCCCTGCAGTTAAAGTTGTATGCCTACCTCTGGCCAATGAGTTGGGATGTAGAAGTTTCTAGACCTTTCAAAGTTCCTTTTCCCTCTGGCACAGTGACATTTGAGATAGTGGCTGTTCCATCAGTTGGGGTCCCTAGACCACCACGATGAGAACAGCCCTCCTGTTGTCCCATAATGGACATGTTGACCAATCAAGAAAGAAAACCATTTTAAGTCAAGGAAATTTGGGGTCTGTTTGTTCCTGTTTCTTTTTTTTTTTTTTTTAAGATTTTTTATTTATTTGACAGCAAGAAACACAGCTAGAGAGAGAACACAAGCAGAGGGAGTGAGAAAGGGAGAAGCAGGCCTCCCTCCGAGCAGGGAGCCGGATGTGGGGCTCGATCCCCTGTCTCCAGGATCATGACCTGAGTCGAAGGGAGTCGCTTAACCAACTGAGCCACCCAGGTGCCCCTGTTTGTTCCTGTGTCTTACCCAAACCTGTATTGACTGATAGAAGTCACATGTGGGAATGTGTGAGATCGTCTCTCACTTTATTCCTAGATAATCTCTATCCCTAGAAATAATAGAGTGGGTGGAGCTTGGGTCGTGGGGAAACACACTGGGTCTGGGTCCTGTAGCCTGCGTAAGTTACTTCTCTGAACTTAGTTTCCTCATCTTTAAATACCTGCATGATACTTACCTCAACTGGCTGGTAAATGGATTAGAATAACATATAGAAAAGGTCTTGCAGTAAACCTAGTATATACACATTTTGGAAATAGAAGCCATTATAGATATTCTAGTAAACTTCTTTCCTCTTCCCAGCACCTCTCGCCCATGTCCCTTTCCTGTGGCAAACTACTCCTCCCCCTCTCTAATCATGTGATGCTAATGAGTCTGCCCATACCCTGGCAGAAAGGATGAGCATGTATCCAAGTCCTCACCAGACCCCTCCCTATTCACAGTTACTGGGCAAAGGACTGGACATATGACCCAACCATGGCTAATGAGGACACTTCCATGGAATTTGATATAAGGACAATGAGAGAGAGGTTTTATCCTCCATAAAGAGCAACAGATGATGTCATAGGCCTAGAACTGATAGCAGTATTATTCCTTACCACATACATAAAATTCTTCAGTGAAAGAAGAGAGAGGGGCCCCTTGGTGGCTCAGTCATTAAGCGTCTGCCTTTGGCTAAGGTCATGATCCCAGGGTCCAGGGATCAAGCCCTGCATTGGGCTCCCTGCTCAGTGGGAAGCCTGCTTCTCCCTCTCTCACTTCCCTGCTTGTGTTCCCTCTCTAGCTGTGTTTCTCTGTGTCAAATAAATAAATAAAATCTTAAAGCAAGCAAGCAAGCAAGCAAGAAAGAAAGAGCGAAGAGCCAAGAGATGGAATGATGTGGAGGAGGGAAGGAAAAAGAGAGATAGGAAAAAAGGGAAAGAGAGGCTGGGAGGGAGAGAGAGATGAGTTCTTACCATAGTTATTCTGGATCCATCCAGCCTTCTCTGATGCCACCAAATACCTCTTTATTCCTAGTTATGTGAGTCAACAAATTCATCATGGGTTAAGCTAGTTGTATTGAGTTTCTGTTGTTTGCAATCAGAAGCACCATGATGAGTTCAGACATGCACACACAGCCATAGCACGATCCAGACAGAATGTGATAAGCACTGCAGGAGACGGATCAAAAGCGAGCAAAAATACAGGGGAGGGAGTAGTCAGGTCTGACTAGCTAAAGTAGGCGATGATCAGGAAGGGCTTCCTGAAGGAGGTGGCATTTCAAGCAGAGCCTTCAAGAAGGGTAACCTGTCAATGAGTGTTGTTGTATTTATTTATTCTACCTTTTTTTTTTAAAAAAAAAGATTTTATTTATCTATTTGGCAGAGAGAAAGAGATCACATTAGCCAGAGAGGCAGGCAGAGAGGCAGGCAGAGAGGAGGAAGCAGGCTCCCTGCCGAGTAAAGAGCCCAATTCGGGCCTTGATCCCAGGACCCTGAGATCATGACCTGAACCGAAGGCAGAGGCTTAACCCACTGAGCCACCCAGGAGCCCTTTATTTTACCTTTTTAAGCACTGAGAACATACATCCTCTCCCCCACCTCCTCCCTTTCAGACCTGGACAATAAATCTAGGAGGCGATGTGAATTTTCCTCCTTTCCTGATGAAAGATTAAATTAGTGTTAAAGAAAACATTTAGAAAGTTTCCAGAGGGATCTTCCTTAAGCCCTATAATTTCCCCACATCTCCCACCACCCCCCAGTACTAATCTGATATCAACAAGGGGACAGGCACAGGGAAACACAGGTAAACAAAGCAGACACACCTCCCAACTTCATGGTCCACTGGGAGGGGTGGGGAACGAGACATCATGAATATTCATGAGGGCCACGAGAGAAAGCAACAAGGAGCAAGATGGAAAATAACTGTGGGGGTAGAGGGTGAGGCATCCATCTCACATAGGATGTCCAAAGCCTTTCTCAGTCTTCAAAATAGAAGCCTTATTCTCCTTCAGAAAAGAAGGAGGCAGTCATAAATGAGAAGAAGCTCATCGGGCCAAAGGGACCACTGTGTTCAGAGGCTCAGAGGTGGAAGGAGCAGGATGTTAGGGGACTTGAAGGAAGAGCAGTGTGGATACAACGTGCTAATGATACGGAGGCTGGGGATGAGACTGATAGACAGCCAGGAGCTCAAGGGCTCAGTCAGGAACTGGGGCTTATTTTATGGGTATAGAAAATTCCTGTGACATTCCAAGCTAGGGAATGACAAGATCTCTCCCACCAAATCCTAACTTTGCCCCACCAGTCCCACGTGGGGGGATCTGAGGACCTCACTTGCCTGACTGATTCCTCTAGCTTCCTCCAGGAGGGCCAGGGTCTCTGTCCTGGTGGCCGGCCCCCATGGTTCCGCTGCTCAGCTCCAGCCTTGATTATTCACCCCGCAGCTCGTTTTCTCTGAGATTGGGGCCTCCCTGTTCTCATCACTTTTCCTGGGCTAGAGTATTTCAAAGTATCTTACCAGCACCTCTGAATCAGAATCACCCGAGGAGCTTGTGCAAAACCAACTCCCAAGAGAGGCTGGTTGGGCAGGCCCGGGTTGTAGAAGTTTCTGAAGGCTTCTGAAGGCTTCAGAAGAACCTCCTTGTATGAGGTGGGGCTTCCTTCTCCTGGCATCCCTCGCCAGGACTGACCCTCTGCCTGCGGCTTCACCTGCTTTGCCTTCCTGCTAGGTACCCAAATGAAGACCACCTGCCCATCTTCCAGTTGGAACCAAGACCGGTTCTCCTATCTTCTCAGACTCTGAGTAGCCAAGGCCCATCTGCCAGGCCCATACCCCCAGCCTTTCTTGCAGGAGGTCCTCCTCAGTGCCAGAGGTCTGTCTGAACCACCATCACTGGGTGCTCCTCCCCAGAGCCCCTGGCTGGCTGGTCAACTTCCCGTCACTTTCAGCTTGGGATCCACAAGCCCTATAGGCAGATCTATTTCCCACCCACTCTGCCCCGTGGCTGAACACGTGGGCTTTGTGCTCGAGCAGGCCTGCGTCTGAATCCTGGCGTTGCTGCGGACCAGCTGGGTGGCCTTAGGCAAGTTACTGTCTTCGAGTTTCAGTCTCTTGTCTGGGAAATGAAGCTAACAGTGACTATCTTATCCTTTTGCCATGAAGATCAAATGAAATGATACATTTAGTCGTTGGCAGTATTTCGCCAGCACTTAGTCAGTGTCCGTGACTGTTGCTGTGACTCCCGTCGCCCCGATCAGGGTATTGTTCCTGGCCAGGTGGGAGCAGCTCGGCAGACAAGCCTCGTTCTTTGAAGGGATGATAGAAGCCTTCCTCCTGACATAAGCTTCCGCTCCCTGCTGTCCCTCTCTGAACGGGGACACTGGTCCCGGTGCAGTGTTTCAGGAGATAGAGAATGGCAGGAAGCGAAGCAAGTCCCTCCAGGAACGAGTCGTCCCCTCCCCTAGGGTAGAGAACATGGCCTGTGCTGATTTTTTAGAATGAAGAGGGCTTGAGTCCCTGTCCCCTCCTCCCGTTTCTGCTGCCTTGGCTAAAATCTATTTTTGTCAGCTTTGTACTCCCCTGAGCTATTGGGCTTCAGGGAACAGCTTCTCTAAGGGGAAAAGAAAACAACAACCACATAACCTCTAAGCCGCTCTCCAAAATCAATGGCAAGAGTGGTTCTGCTGCTCTGGCACCTTTGTGTGCCCAGCTGGGGGACCAGCTGTCGGGGTGCCGGCCGGGGGGCTGGGCGGAGGCATGCGCAGCCCGCCCCCCACCATCACCCCGAATGGGAGAGGAACGTGTTTCCTCCCAGCCCAACTGTGTGAGGGTGGCCTGAGAGCTCCAGGCTGCAGAGGCAGGGCCAAGGCACGCAGACCCACATGTGAGCCCTCCCCTTACCTGGCACCTCCTGGCAGTGTCGGGAAATGAGCCGCCCAGAACCGCACCTATTAGAGCTGCTGAGGCCACGGAAATCCTGCCTTGCAGTCTCTCTGATGAACAGCTAGGGAGCTAAGGCCAGAGAGCAGGGCACTCTCTGAGCCCGCAATGAGGCAAAGCCATAGCTCCTGGCCTCACTGTGACCTCCCTAGGGGACTCACTGGCTGGGCTGCTCAGCCAGGTCAGCTGTTGCCCGAGTAACGGCCACATCTGGCCGCAGCAGCTCCCCTCTCCAGCCATCTGGTTGGCCCCCGGTCTCCCTCTGTTTACTGCCAGCATCGCCTTCCTGTTTGTTTTCTTACGGGAAGAGCCAGAGGGGCCAGGCAGGGCCGCAGCTATTGAATGGCCCTTCTGAAGAGCAGACTGTTATTCCAGCAGCTCTGGAATGTCTAGGAGGATGAAATGGAACTGCTGTTTGCAGGGATGGGGAGTGATCTGGGCCTGGCATTAGCCCTGTGTATATTATGAGGTCAGAATTCTTCAATGGTACCGCATCCCAGATTTCAAAGCCCGCGTGCATCATTTCCATGCCCGCCCCTCCCTGCGGCCCCTGACAGGTTAAGGCCAAGGGGCTTTGGAGCCACTGCAGCCCAGAGACATCAGTTGAGGATCAACCAGTCAACCGAGCAGGCCACTAGCTCCCGCTCTTCCATCTTGAATGGAAGTTTTGGAAACCACTCTGGGGCCAGGTGCCTGGGCCAGACACCGTGGACAGAATGAGATTTATTTTATGTGTGATACAGAATGTGCCTCAAAATGTATGGGATTTCTGAATAGAGGGCCACACCAGCACACACAGCCTCTCTGAGCAAAACAGACAAAAGTTCTCCTTCCACAAATCGTTTGGCTTCCAACTGTTGAAAAATGGTTGTGATATATTGATTTTGTTAGCACAAGATACCTGATTGCCAGGAACCTATGGTAATTCATTTACAAACCTGCAAAGGACACAATGTGAAGGGAACCGCTAGAGTCACACCGCCCAAGGGTATGCAGTGGCCTGGGGCACGGCACCGCCTCTTACCTCAGACCCTTCCAATGTGGCCCTGCCCAGGCCGGTGATTCTCCTTTTCCATTCCCTGAACAGCTGGCTCGGTCTGGGATACACAGCTGGTGGTGACCCGCAAACTCGGGGGAGCAGATCAAGGGCACCCTGCATTTGGGTGCCCTTGGCCCTCCCTAGTATAAGGAACTGGTCAGAGGTCCCATATGGAGATAGGAACTCAAGCCAACAACTGTTTGGAAGAGGACGAGCGAGGCAGGAGGGCCGGGAGCTGCTCCTAGCAGTGTAGACAGATGGTGTTAAAGAGGGGTGGGTAGAGAGCACTGCCAGCATGGAGGAATGTAGGGAGAGCAACAAATGGGGCAGAAAGCTGAACGCAGGGCACCTCAGTGGCTCAGTGGGTTAAAGCCTCTGCCTTCGGCTCAGGTCATGATCTAAGGGTCCTGGGATGGAGGTCCACGTCGGACTCTCTGCTCGGCGGGGAGCCTGCTTCCCCCTCCCTCTCGCTGCTTGCCTCGCTGCCTACTTGTGATCTCTCTGTCAAATAAATAAATAAAATCTTTAATAAAAAGAAAGAAAGAAAGAAAGAAAGAAAGAAAGAAAGAGAAAGAAAGAAAGAAAGCTGAGTGCATCCAGAAAGCATTGAGACTCTACTCCCAGGGCCTTTCTCTAAGCAGGGAAAGGAATATCCTAACTAACTTCTCTAGGTGCAGAACAGATTCCTGGGTAAAATCAATTTCTACCTTCCTTTAGCAACCAGTAAATCTCCCACTGCTCCTCTCTTGCCCCACCACCCCTCCCTCCATCCGTCTGAGTCTTCACCCTTGTCATTGCCTCGGGGCTCATTATCTGCCCACTGATATTCAGAATGATTTCATTAACGTCATCGCAAATGCAGTCATGAAGAACATATTAAGGAAGTTTGAACCAGCCAATGCTTCCCACAAAGAGCCAACTTAAATACCAAGCAAAATATCCATTTACAGTGTCAAAGAAAACCCCAAATGCGTAGGGTCGAAGAAATAGTGTGGCTCCTGGTCGATGCATAGGGTGCTGCCGGAGAAGCTGCAGGAAAATTTTTAATATCTATTTTGGGGAAATGTAGATTAAAAATAAACAGCCGTGGTTGAGGGCAGACATGAGACGATGGAACAAATGTGAAAAGCAAACGCAAGGATGTTCAGTCACAAATTTCGAGCCTGAATGATCAAGCTTTATTTGTTCTCTGTATGGCTCATAATTTCAACCTTTTATTATGCAAAGCAGCCAGTTTGGTTTTATGTTGCCAAAGGAAGCTTGGATGATTAACAGATCACATTTGTCAATCACTTCATCTATGAAAAGGTGGGCTAGCCTAAA
This sequence comes from Spilogale gracilis, assembly GCA_004023965.1. NCBI lineage: Eukaryota > Metazoa > Chordata > Mammalia > Carnivora > Mephitidae > Spilogale > Spilogale gracilis. The sequence continues at coordinate 110,428 of PITA01002647.1, read as the reverse complement.
AGAGATTTTTTTAAGTTGTTTTCAACTTTTTGGACATGGAAACATGGGCACTCAAAGTCAGCATTCTCTCCCAAAAGCTGATGCAGATGAAGACTTATGGTGGGGAAGGAGGGTACAGAGGATAACCCAAGATAATCCCTGGGGTCCCAGAGAAGAAAACCTCCCTACATGCCAGTGAACAGCTTTCAGCTTCCAGAGGTGAAGGGTAGGGGCTGAGCTGCCAAGTGGGAGGATTGGTCTTCCTTGCTCCTTAGGAGCTCTCCAGGGTGCTGGACAGCCTCTGCTTGAAAATGACCTACTGGACCATCAAGCCATGAGCTGGGCTCTAGTCTCTGCCTTCCTGTCTTTTACCCTCCAGATACCAGCTACACCTAATATAAACAGCCTGTCCGTGTCTGTATCCTCTACAATCTCACACGACACACAAAAGCAGTGTAGGGGAAAGAAGCTAGATTGTCACGTTGGACATGGGTTTGGATCTCAGTTCTACCACTCACTATGTGAGCTGAGAATTTACCTCTTCTTGAGCTTCAACTCTCTTTCCTGTAAAATTAGATAACCACATTTGCCTTTTAGGGTTGTAAAATTTTTTTAAGTTGGTGTATATTAAATTATTTTGTGTCTGATATAAAGCTGGTCTCAATAACAAATACATGACATTATGAGTAATGTCAGCTTCCCTGCTGTGCCTGGGCTGCTTTAGCAACCTGTCAGTCCCTGGACTGGAGACCCCATTCCCTGTAGAAAATGGGCATGGACTTATATAAAAAAGGGGGCAGGGAGAGTTGCGTTACAAGGTCATGATGGTGTCTAATGGAAGCCAAGAGCCTGAGCGCACCACACTTCAGTAGGATGGTAAACAGGGAGTGGTGGGTCACCAGCACCCACTGTCATCTCCCATCTCTGTTCCTCTCCGTCGTCTCCTTTTTCCATCCATAGGCAATTACCTCTGTTCTTCCATCCACCAGGGAGAAAATGCACTCTGGTGTTCATGAGTGTTCACTTTATAGGTCTAAATAGATACTGGGCTAGACTGGCTCTTTTTTCTCAGTTCTGATTCTTATTTATTGGAAGAGAAAATAAGATTGGGCCTGTTTGGAATGACCCCTGGTTAGAACAATCCAGAGTTGGGGCAGGTCACCCAGCGGGAGCATGGCTACTGGTCCTTCCCCAGGAGAGACAGCATGAACACATGTCCAATATTGTCCCTTGGGTTTCCAAAGCAAACGACCTTCAGGTACTGCTTGAGGTATAAAAGCTGTTAAATTGTTTTTTGGATAGACAGATAAGATTTTGGAAGTGATAGAGGCAAAGGTAGATCAGTCACATATTTTTAAAATGTGTTTTTCTGGGATGCCTGGGTGGCTCAGTCAGTTAAGAACCTGCCTTCAGCTTAGGTCACAATCCCAGGGTCCTGGCATTGAGTCCCATGTTGGGCTCCTTGCTCAGTGGACCCTGCTTCTCCCACTCCTTCCCGCTCATGCTCTCTCTTGCTATCTCTCTCTCTCAGTCTCTTTCAAGTAAATAAATTAATTAATAAAATCGCTAAAAATAAAATAAAAAATAAGTAAAGTATGTTTTTCTTGTCATCAGACTCACAGAGAATAAGTTAATGGCCTTGTCAGGGACTTACCAACACTATTCAATAACTCTCACTGTGTGAGGCCATGGTGGGAAACATGGAAGACATCAGCTTTGCCCAGGAGCCCCAGAAGCATGCCATCCCATGTCCCCAGGAGGGCAAGAGATCAGAGTGACAAGGCCAATTGGTTTCTCAGTCTGTGTGCCAGAGACAATGCGACCCTGAAGGAGACTCCCAACCAAGAAGGGCTGCCATGCATAGAGCCTAAAGCCCAGCCTAGAATCTGTCTCCATGTAGCCTGTTCTAGGATAAATGTCTGGGCTCAAAGGGCTTAACTGCATAACCTCATTCTCCAGGCTCTTGGGACCCTTCTCTGCATCCTTTTTCCTACCACTATGCCCTGACAGCCTCACCGCAGCCTCTGTTACCTGTCTAGGCAGGTGCTTATCAATTTAGCTGACCATCCGAGTCACGTAGAGAGTGTTTATAATATGGAGATCCTTAGACCATCCCCACCCCCCACCCCACTCCCAGGGATTGTTTTGAAAGTGGGGTGGGGTGGGGGGGATGAGGAGGAACTTATCCTTGGGGGATTTAGATTTACATCAGACTTGAGAGCCCTGAACCAGAGTAAACAGCCTCTTAGCACAAACCTAAGTTAAGGCTCTATTATGCTAAGCCCCAGGGGTAAAGGCTTTATATATGATTTCTATGAACCGCTTCTGCTTCATGAAGCTTCACTCCTCAAAGGGAGAAGATGGCTTTCTTTTCTGCAGCACTGGTGAGCTTGCCGTAGCACAATGCCTTGGGGATTGCCGCAGGGTGATTAACAGAATGATTGCTTCTGTACCACGAAGGGTGATGTCCCGGTTTTCCCAAGAAGCCTCGGAAGAATGGTACCTACAGGCCTGCAATTGGAGAACAGTGTTTCGGTGAAAGACAGCTATGTGAAGGCCCATGGGACAGTGGAGCAGGGACTGCCTGTGATTACAAGATCATACTCTGCATTGAGCCACTGTTTGCAAAATCTAACAGCCAGGGCTGACTGCTAAGGGCCAACTGGTAATGCCAAACGAGAGCCTCCAGCCTGGCTAAGAAGGGCAGAAAGGCTTTGGGGCTGGGTGGGAGAGGACAGTTAGGACGAGCAGAGAATCAGGGCAGCTGGACCACAAGCAGAGAACATGGAAGGTCTTGAGGGGAGAGGAAAGCTCAGAGGAAACTCAGAGTTAAATTAGAGGGAGCCAAGAACAAACAGAAAACACTAACTTCTCAGGAAGTCTAAGACAGAAGGATACTGGGCAGACACAACCTGACTGCAGCTGGCCTACAGAGGCTTATAGACTTGAGTAATTTCAGGGGAGATTTCAAGAGAAGAGTTTGCAGACCTCTCTAGAAACAGAGAACTTGGCCTTAGCCAGAAACTTGCCTCTAACAAGCTGTGCAACCTTGGACAAGCTGTCCAGCCTCCCTGGGTTTCGGTTTCTCCATCAGTAAAACGGTGGAGCGGGAGTGGCATATCTCCAGGTTCTGTTCCAGCTCCGAGACCGAGTGACATGGCTACCAAGCAGGGAGACTCAACACAAGCCGCGCTGAGTGCTGAATCTCCCCTCACGCCAAGCTGCGCCCTGTGGGGACACCTCATGCTCAGATCCCCCACACTGAGGGGACTGACTAGGAGACTAACGACTGACTAGGAGGAGGGAAGAGACTGGCAGCCTGGGAAGGAGCCATGGATGTGGGTCACAGCCATCTAAGGAGCAGAAAGGTCTGCAGTATAAGGAGACCTGAGACCAGACACTCCCATCGTGGCCTTCTCCCCACAACGCCCGCCCCAAGGATCTCAAAAGCCCTGCAAGGAGGGCTCACTACTCCTCGTGGAAGAAGGGAAACCGTAACTCTGCTCACAATCAGGTTGCACAGGCTGATGGGGCATCAGGGTTTTTGCTCCGGGCTGGAATGGCCCCATCACAGTGTGGTGACTAGGCAGGCAGGCATGCCTTTGATGGATGAAATCCAGATGCAGTCTGTTTGGAAGCTGTGAGGTCTTCATCCGTCAGGGTCTGCTGGGGGAAACAGAAACCAAGGCACTTCTTTCAGCAGAGAGAATTTAATCTAGAGTTCAAGCCATATTGAATGGGAAAGAAAGTGAATACCTACAAAGGCAGCCGCCAGCCCCAGGGCAGGAATGGAGGGACAGCCACAGGCTCCAGAGTATAGATGCTGGTAAGCAGGGCTGCAGAGGGAGGAGTGAGCGGGGAGCCGTGCATCTGCTGCCCAGCTGATTCTCTGAGTGGGCCCACGGAGGCTGACTGTAGAAGCGTTCCAGAAAGTCTAGATACCGGAACTAACGTCTGCTGCCAGGATGCAGGACCTTTGATAGAGAAGCAAATCCAGAAGGAGCAAGAAACAGTTCTCTCCTTCTCTTGCCTTCTTGTCCCTTTCAAGCCTCCTCACTGGCCCAGCTGGGGCACCAAGAACTAAATGTACGAGAATGTGGGGGCCGGCAGTGGGGGAGAATTCAGGAAGCCAGGGGTGGGAGGCAGTGTGAAAACCTAGCTAAAGCTTGCTTTGATGTGATGCTTAGGGACCCAGGGAAGGGCCGGGGCCCTGTAGCTGGGTTTGGAGTGGGTACCAAGCTCAGGATGGCGGTGGTGCCTCAGTAAGTCAGGGCTGGACAACCCCCACCCACCCACCCCGAGACAGGAACCTGGACAAAGGCTGGCCTGCGGCCTCATCCCTTAGAGTATCCATGCTTCTTCTTCTGGGGCAAGCCGGAACAGACCTGGGGGAACTAAGTCTCCCACGCAGGTGTGGGTGAGAGGTGAGGACCCCACCCCCCTGTGCTCAGGGGTCCCCTGCTTCCGCCTCCAGCAGCCACTGTCCTTGCTGTGTCAGACCTGTTCACTGCTGGAAGGAGGAACGGTGAGAGCTCCCATGCCTGCACTAACATGTGGGCAGTGCGCCAGGGCCGTGTGTCCCACGCTGGGCTTGTTCCTTTGGACCTGCTCCGGCCTAGGAGCACCAAGCCCAGCAAGTGGCTGCCTGGATAGAGTAGTGCGGAGACGTGGCCCAGTGGAGCAGCCACACTGGGCCACGGGCCCTCCGCCTTTACCACGGCAGGGCGGTGGCCCGCCCTCCCACTGCCGGTGCCTCACGCTGCCGGCCCCCTTCCCTCCCAGGGCAAGCCGTGATGGAATCGGCTGCCCTCGCCAATGCCTGATGGGCTGTGAGCACCCACATTCCCGTGCTCCCAGGTGCGCTGACACTGAGGCGCCTGTCTACACCACTTCCAGCAGAATTGGATTCCCCTCTGCCTTCTGAGCCTGCCCTCACTACCCCCACAGCCGTGTTGCCTGAGATCCCCTCCTGGGCCTCATCATCCTAGTCTGGGAGACCAAGACGCCCCAGACCGAGCCTCATGTTCAGATGGGAGCTGGCCCCCCAAGAAGACCAAGCCAGGGGTGGCACGTGGGCTCCAGCCTCCCCCTGTGCAGGTGGCCCCAGAAGCCCCCACGGGAAGTGCCCGCTGAGATTTCTCTAAGGGAGCCCAGCTGAGCCTGGGTTGCTGTGTTTTTTCCCTGAAACTCTGTCACACCCATATCTACATGACACCCGGTCCTTTGAGCTCCGAGCTTACTTTTGAAAAAGGAAAATCTAGGTCAGACACTTACCATCCAAGGTTTCAAAGGACTTTCCACTCCCCAAGCCCTTCCCTTTGAACTTGGCCAAAACTGTCCTCCTAGGCTGGTATTTCTCCCTCAGAAATGATAGCCCAAAGGTGAAAGCTGCAGAGTGGAGCTCACCACAAGTGGGTGGGGTTGTTTTCAAGTCTGATGAGTAAGCGAGGAAAAGTACTGGCAACCCAGGCTGGCAGCCCAGCCCCGCAGGGGGACGGCCCGGCTCTGTGCCAAGGCCTGCCAGTCGCTCATGCCATGAGCTGCCATGTGGAGTACTTCCCTTGTGGAACCACAACTGGGTCAAGTCACCACGCTAGCCTTTCCTCCCCGTGCCTCCCGTTGTGGCCCCGCGGTGCTCAGCCATCGGCAGAGTTCCAGCTCTGCAGTGTGTCCCAGCCACCCAGGGCTGGCAGGCAGTGCCAACATCTGGGTCACCTCCCCAGGTCTCTTCCCTGTGTCCTCGGGTCACTCGTGCCCGCAAACCCTGGGTCCCTGGCTTGCTTGGCCAATTCCGGCTCATTCCTCTCTGGGAGGCTTTCCACGGGAGCAGGTGGAGTGAGTGCACATTGTTCTCCCTGGGCATGTGTATGATTTGGGATGGGAGTGGGGGGGTAGGCTTTCTTTCTCTGGACCTGAGGAAGTGGAGTATAACTCAAAGGATTAACACATGGATGTCACGTGGCCCCCACAGCCATCCACTGCTCCCCAACATCCAGACATAAAAGGGCTTTGGAGCTTCTCGGCCAGTCCCAAAGGAGTTTAGAGAAAGCCCTGGAGCCTGCTGCCCCCACCAGCCCAACCCCACGGGGAAAGGGGGCAGAGGAAAGAACCCCTGTTGACATAGTGAGGAAAAGTTACTTTGTAGCCATGCAAACTCCCAGCTAAGAAGTCTCTGGAAGTGTGAGAACAGTTCTTGGACGTGAGAGTCAGGGAGAAGATCTCACCCAAGGGAGAGCTCCACTCTGGCAAAAGTGGGGCATAAATGTGAACTTTCTCTCGGGACCACACCTGTTCCTCTGCTCTTCCTCGCCTCCCCAGGTCTGGACCCTGAGAATCTAAGCTTCCGCACCAGGTAGTTCCCTGGAGCAGAGGGCCAGGAGATGAGGCTTTGAACCAGGGAGACCTAGTTCAAGGCTGAGCCACTTTCTGGCTGGATGCCTGTGGACAAGCCCCACAGCTTTGCCAGCCTCGCTTTCCGCATCTGTAGGGGGCGGTGATAACAGCACGGTCCTGAGCGCCCAGGGAAGCGGCACCAGGACGATCCTCCGTGTGGGCCTAGCGGACACCGTGTTTTGGGAAAGGTCAGTGTGTTTGTTGCTCTCTTGTTGCTGTGATTGCTTTTGAACTTGAGGATGCCAGACCTCAGTTTCCTAAACTCTCTCCCAGCTCTGGTGTTGGTTAAAAAAGTGGGTCCAACCTCATCATTCTGGAAATCTACCGTCATGCAAAACTGATTCCCTGGAAACAAGGGTTGCCCTGGGAAAAGGGCCAGTTCTGGCCTCGTTTTCACCACTGGACCCAAAATGACTTCAGCATCAGTGTTGTTGATTGTGCACCAGAAAGTCTCAAGCTCCTCATCACTGGTGGAAGGAGTCAGGTCAAGGGCTTCTAGAGGCTGAACCAAGAGCCAGAGGAGCCTGGAGTCCTGATCTGCTCTGCAGACATTCCGGGCCACAGTCAACCTCCAGATGCACGTCTTCAGTCCTGGAGGCTTTTCCTGGACTTAGTCACACGCAGTGAGGGGACATTCGACACCCCCCCAACTCATATCTGTACAAGCAGACTCCATTTTGCCCCAACAGGTACCTGAAAACTGCATAATAACGTGGATTGTTGTAAAGCAGCCACATCTTCCCAGAGGCCCAGGGCTGGAATTGGCGGTTACTGGTCTGATCAGCGGTAACTTAACAGCAAATTTATGCGACCAACGTCATAAAAGCAAATGCTGTATGTCTCCCGAATCACTTACGATATTCCAGCTCTGCTCCAAGTCCTATAAAATGGGCATAAATATACTGAACACTTTACTACATGAACGGAACCAATGGCCTATATACAATATATGTATAACTATAAAAAATACAACCGTGTCATAAATTTGAACTGAAACCAAAATTCCAGCCTTAATGGACATCAATTAAATATTAATTAATGCCCGTTATCCCTACTCACTTTGAATTCTAAATGAATTTGGGAAGGATGATTTGCAGGGGCTCTGATCTCTTTTAAAAACTGTCCAGGGATATCCATGTAGTTATCTTCGTCCCTCGATATGTGAAGGTCCTGAAGGAGGCAGTGACATCAGGCTTCGTGAGTGAGCGAGTTAGAGGGAGTTGTTAGGAATGGTGTGAATCTCAAGGGAAGAGCCAAAGGGCTGCCCCCCAACTCCACGCCCCCAGCCCCTCCCATCTTTAAAGGAGAAGCCACCCTGCCCCGTGGCCCTTCGAGGCCAGTGGCCCCAGCGCCTGGCTGTGGAGCTAAGAGGGGGGAAGGTGGGTCGATGGAGTCGTCACAGGAGGGACGAACGAGTGTCAGGATCGTGGGCATGCAGAAGTCTGGGCCTCCCCCCAATATCCCACGACCCTGTGGCTGGGACAGGGCCAAGGAACCTGCATCTCAGTCAAGCCCTCCATGACGCTGGTGCCCGCTGCATGGGGGTGACTCCCCCCTCACCCACTCCTGGCCATACTCGCGCACCAGCAAACCCGCGTGTGAGGGCCCTCCGCAGGCCATGCCGGGACAACCCTTCGCTCCCTGCAGGGCCACACTGTCATTCGTTTGTGGTGCATCTTTCTAGAACTTTTTATTTTTATTTGTTAAACCTTTTTAAAAATGCATTTGCTGACCCATACGTCATTTGAAGTTCTTCTCATGTACACAAATGGTGTCATGCTATGTGGGTTGATGCGGAACTCACTCATCTCACTTTACTAAATGCCAGGCAACCCCACCATGTTGGCGCCTGAGTATCTGCCTCGTTGTTTCTGTCTCCTTCTCTCTCTCTCTCTTATTCTCTCTCTGTCTCACATGGCATTGGGAAACAAGGTTTTGCCCTGGGTTGTTTCGTCACTCCCCCGCTGAGGAATGTGTAAACGGCCCCCCTCCTTTGCTCTGGTCACTAGCCATGTTTCTTTGCACAAGCCTTGGGTTCATTCACACTCTTACTATTTACGGGCACTAGGCCTAGGCAAGGAAGGAAACGGAGGGCTCTGGGGATTGCTCCTGGCGAGGCAGGCAGCACTTCAGCGAACAGCCTTCCAACAACAACCAGACCATTAGCTCAAACATTAGTTTTTCTCACTAACTTGACTACACCTAAATCACTTGGGACCTGGATAACCTCCCAGGCATCTCCCTTTGGTGATACTGCATGACTCCTCCTCACCCACCATGGGATTGTACTGTTCCCCTCCTTCTGTGGCTGGAGGCCGGGCCTGCCTCCTTCCCCAGCTGCTGCTCCATCCAGTCCATGCCTGTCCGAGGTCGCCTCCCTTCCGGGCCTGCCACTGACCGGCTCCAACCCACCGAGATTCTCCAATCTTTGACTGAGTCCCATGCAGGGTGCTGTGGAGGTTGCCTTCCCACCCAGGTTGTATCCCTCTGGATAAACCTAGCTGCTCCTCAAATCCCACACCAGGCTCACTTCATGAGACCCCCTCAGATTACTCCCGCTGCAAACCTTCCCTCTGGCCTTCGGACTCTCCAAACACATGTCTCTCTTTTTGGGATCTTCGCTTTAAGTCGGGCTACAGGGAGCAGCCTCACGCCTCTTCGGCCCAGCCAGACCCCCTTGCTGTGGACATCAGAGGCCCTAACCCAAGGCTGCCTCAGCCAGCAAGAGGGGACTGTGAAGTGTGCAGATACTTGTCCCTTTCTTCCCTTCACGTGTTCCTTACATGACTTAAAACTTCCTGCATCTTCTCTGCACATCAAGATGACCCTCTTCCCTCACTAGCCTGCAGAGGCCTCATAATGCCTGAAACAGCACATAAGACCCATCCTAGTCCCAGCATAGATGGTCTCTGATTCAGCAAGTGACAGCTGAGCCCTTCCTTGGGCCTGGTTGGAGCCCCTGAAGCCCTCCACCTCTCAGCCTCCGTTAAGCCTCTCTTAGCTATGGGCTCTGACCATTCTCAAATTGCTGGGCCAGCCTCACAGGGGTGCTGGGCTAGCCCAGAACACATCCATCGCCCCTAGACTCTCACTTCCCGATGGCAGCATCATCACCTGGGGGTGCAGGGGAGTCATCCAGGGTTTTGGTTGAGACTGAACGGAGGCCCCACCAGAGTTTCTGATTCAGAAGGTCCAGGGTGGAGCCTGATCATGGGTATTTCTAAAATGGGTATTTTAAGTTCCCAGGTGATGTTAAAGCTGCAGGTCTGGGGAGCACACTTTGAGAACCACTGTCTTCCATGGTTTGGAACTGGTTCTCGCTGCCCTAATTTTGGGTGAGATGAGCCTGAAGGAAATCCCAGTTACTTTATGTCCATCGCCAAATCTTGTTCTCTTTCTGCAGCTGGCTTTATGCAGCTGACAGGGAAGGTTCCCAGCAGGGCTGGTGGCCGGCCACCTGGCTGTGAACTAAGAGTCGGAGGGCAGCTCTGCAGGGTTGTGACAGGATTGCTTCAAGGGACCACTGGCATCAGAATCACCTTTGCTTGAACCCCTAACACAGGCTATCTACCCCCTTTATTTCAATGCTTTGTGTCCTTTGGAGGGTCACAGGTCACTTTGCAAATCTGACGAAAGCAATGGATTCCTATCCCTAGAAAAGCATACTACTGACAATTTTACATGCAATTTGGGGGGACATCACAGGTACCCCCCAAAGCCCACCACAGAACCCAGATCAGGGACCCTGCTCTATCTCAGTGATTCTAAACCTTCACTGTGCAATAAGATATCACCTGGGAACTTAAAAAATACAGATACCCAAGGCATCTGACTCTTGATCTCAGGTCTTGATTTCAGGGTTGTGAGTTCAAACCCCATGTGGGGCCCCATGTTGGGCTCCATGCTGTGTGTGGGACCTTCTTAAAATAAATAAATATGTGAATAAATAAATACATTTCTGTTTAAAAAAAAAATACAGATACCCAGAGACGCCCATAACTACCACCGCCACCACGGAGGCTCTGACACAGTCTGTCCGGGGCGGGGTAGAGGCTTGAATCTTTTTTAATGTGCAGTCAAGTTGAGAACACTGCAACTTCCCTCCTTCGTTTCAACCAGTCCCTCCTCCACTTTCTACACTCCTTCAACCCTTCTCAAGGCCCTTCTGCTTAGCAGGGCCCCAAGGCCAGTCCTGAGCCCCTGTTGCTTGCCATGATGCTTATGGGTGGATGGGATGGCTTGGTGTCTGTACAGGGTCACCTCTCTTCGATTCTCATCCTCACAAAGGTTCACGGTCAATCTCTAGGCTGTAACTGTGTCTTCTCTGAGAGGCCATCTGGAGCAGTCAACCCCATCCTTCCCACCTGGGAACAGCTGTATGCCCCATTAACCGGGCAGCTCCTTCCCACTTAGATTCAGATCAGCAATAGAAGGAGCTGCTATTCTGTCCTGTCTTCAGAAACAATTAAGATGAAAAAGTATCTCAAGCAACCACATGGAAAGGTCGGCTTCAGCACAGCGTGTTCACGCGCCTGTGAGAATCACAGAGTCAGGGGAACATCTCCGGAGGGTACTTTAAGACTTCCAAGACGCGGAACTCCATAATCAATACTTGGAGACAGCATAGGCGATTGTAAATTGATTAAGTGAAGCGCTTAAATAAAACAATCACAGTCTAATTATCACTCTTCGCTGACTCGAGGTGTACTCTAATGTTAGAAAAAGCCATCTGTGGTTTCTGACTACTCCTTCTGAGGAACCAAGCAGGAAGAAGTAGAGATTGAGGATGGGGAATCAGGGCGAGAAGAAGAACAGTGAGCCAACTCTTGTCCCTTGCCTAGGCAGCTGCGGTTTCTGTCTGCCCAGCATCCTGTCCCCTTGTGATACCAGCACGTCACATTCCCTTCACTAATCCCCCCATTCCATGATGTCTTGGTACCACTACCAAACTTGCCCCATTCCCCCCTTGCCCCTAAGTATTATCTTCCCCAGTCAGACCTTCACTGGTTAAATTTCAACTTGGCTGATACAACCTGAGACCACTTTACTGGCAGCTACTTAAATCACCTGCCCTTTAGTTCTGGCTACTAACCAGGTCTGCTGCACTGCTAGCCTGCCACCGGCCTGGATTAGTCAGCTTTTCCTGTATCCTCACAGTAAATTCTTTTTTTGTTTAAACTAGCTAAAGTTGGTGTCTATTGTTTCTCGGTAACACAGGCTGACTAACTGATTCATGTCTCCCAAAAGGCATTCGTAGAAAAGATCCAAGGGGTGCCAGATAAGAAGCCATATCCTGTGTTTTCTACCAGGGCAGGGTGGAAGCATGCAAGCCACTCCAGGACTAGCCTGAGTGTTGGCACCGTGCAGTTCAAGGCCATATTGATCAGGTACAAACACTGCAGATATGGCCAAGTTCAACCCTATCAGGGGTGAGGTCCATGAAACCAACACACTGGCTACTTTCCAGCAACCAGAGGTGACACAGCAATGGGGCAGCTACTCCTTCTTTGCAGAGCTTGGTCCTCTCACAGCAAAAATGTCCATCTGTGCTAGAGTTATGGTTTCCTGAGGTTGTTATAACAAATTATTACAAACTACAGCTTAAAACAACATAAATTTATTCTCTCAAAATCTGGTGCCCAGAGGTTTGAAATCAAGGTGTTACTAGGGCCACAGTCCCTCTGAAGGCTCCAGGGGAGAGTCCTTCCTAGCTTCCTCCAACTTCATGGAAGTTCCAAGAGTTTCTTGACTTCTAGCAGTACAACTCCAGTCTCCAATTTCATTTTTAGGTGGTCTTCTTTCCTGTTTTCATGTGTCTCAAACCCCTCCTTCTCCTTTCTTTCATAAAGCCACCCTAAATCTAAGATGATCTCATTATTATGTCCTTAATTGCATCTGCAAAGACCCTTCTTCCAAATAAGGTCACCTTCATAGATTCTGTGAGTTAGGATTGGACACATTGCATTTATAGTCACTATTCAACCCACTACAGCTGGCATCTGAGAATGGAATCCAGCCCTGCCTACCCACACCCTCCATCAGAAAGCAATTTGTACCTCATAGGAGAGTCAATACTGGAGGAAGTTTGATTGACTAAGAGTCTAGCAGAGTTAGAATCAGGTTAGGAGCAACCTAGGCATAATGGTCAGGGGTATGCCTTAGGTCAAAGAATACTGCAGGGCAAATATAATGGGATTAGTTGTCAATGCACTCAGATTCCATACTCACTGCATGGTAATAGAACAGATGCTTCTTTTTTTTATTTTAAGATTTTATTTCTTTATTTGACAGAGAGAAATACAGCTAGAGAGGGAACACAAGCAGGGGGAGTAAGAGAGAGAGAAGCAGGCTTCCCACTGAGCAGGGAGCCCAATGAGGTGCTTGATCCTGGGACTCTAAGATCATGACCTGAGCAAAAAGCAGATGCTTAACGACTGAGCCACCCAGGCGCCCTGAGCAGATGCTTTTGCACCATTCCACATCCCCACCATGTGGTTAGTGTCTCAAAAGTAGCCTCCATATGATACAGGACACAATTGGAGAAAGAATTGGTAGATAAATGCCCTACACATAAGACTCTGAAAGGTAGAGTGAAGAAGGCAAACCAGCTAGCAACCTTAGAGACCAAGGAATGACATGACATTGAGTTCCCCAAGTTTTCTTTTTGCCTCATATATTCCAGACTTGTTACTGAAGAAGCCAGCAACCTGGCAGCACCAACAGACACAGACCACAAAAGGCCCAGAAAAAGGCTACCCTCTCACCCAAAGACTCAGGAAGCCTATCTAGACAGAAAACTTTTAGACAATAACTACTCTATTTCAACATACACCATTGGGAAAAAAACAAAAAACAAAAAACAAAAAATATTGTGGTACCATCCCCCCCCAACCCGAGGAACACACACATATACACACACCAGCAAAAGCCAAGAAAAGGATCTAGATTTCCATCCTTACTAGGCTGTAACAAGACACCTAAACTCCACCCCAAAGCAGGGTGGTATAATAGTAGAAGGTTGAGTAGGGAGCTGAGACTTGCATCTCTACTGAGTGCAGGTGTGTTAAGAAAGCTTCAGAAAAAGAGAGAGAGAGAGGGAGGAGGAGGAGGAGAGGAAGAAGAAGGAGGAGGAGGAGAAGGAGGGGAGAAGGAGGGGAGGAGGAGGGGAGGAGGAGGGGAAGAGGAAGAAGAAAAAGGAGGAGGAGGAGAAGGAGATGGAGAAAAAGAAAAAAAATAAGGAAGGAGGAAGGGGGAGAAGGAGAAGGAAGAAGAACAAGAGGAAGATAAGGAGGAGAAGGAGGAGGAGGAGGAGGAGGAGGAGGAAGAGGAAGAAGAAGAAGAAGAAGAAGAAGAAGAAGAAGAAGAAGAAGAAAAAGAAGAAAGAAAGAAAGAAAGAAAATATTTTAAAAAGCCAAAAGAAAACTTTAAGACAGAAAAATACAATAACCAAAATTTAAAATCTCAGTGTATGAACTCAAGAACAAAATGTAGGGAACAGAGGAAATAATCAGTGGATTCAAGGATAGAAAAATAGAAATGACCTAATCCGAACAACATAAAGAATATAGAATTAAAGAAAGAAAGAAGAATGAACAAAGCCTCAGGGAACTGCAGAACTATAACAAAAGACCTAATATTCATCATTCATGTCATTGGAGTTCTGGAAGCAGCAGAAAATGAGGGCAGGACTGAAAAAATACTTGAAGAAATAATGGCTGAAAATGTTCCAAATTTAGCAGAATGAATAAACCTATAAATTCAAGAAGATGAACAAACACCAAACAGGATAAACCCAAATAAATATATACCAAGACACATCATAGACAGACTTCTGAAAACCAAAGGCAGAAAAATCTTGAACACAGAGAAAGAAAAATGACCTTACCTATAGGGGAAAAACAGTTTGAATGACAGTAGATTCATCATCAGAAACTAAGAACCAGAAATAAATGGCATATTTTCAAGAAAGGAAAGAAATGAAAGAAAAGAACTGTCAAGACAGAATTTTATATCTAGCTAGAAAAATTCTTTATGCATGAGGGGGTAATCAAGCCCTTCTCAGATGAAAAAAACTAAGAGAATTTGTTGTCAGGAGGTCTATCCTGAAAGAATGGCCAGCAGTTCTCTAAACAGAGGGAAATGATAAAAAGAAAGCACTTTGAAACACCAGGAGGGAAGAAAGCAGAACAATAACAAAAAAAAGATGGGTAAATACCTATTTTCTTCAGTTCTTGAGTTTTCTAAGTTATGTTTGACAGTTGAAGAAAAACTTATTAACACTGTCTGTATGGTTATAAATTATGTAAAGGAAAGAGTTAAAACAACTATATTATAAATGGGAGAGGGTAAAGAGACAAAGGAAGATAAGGTTTCTACAGTAAACTCTAACTGGGAGAGGGTAAAGAGACAAAGGAAGATAAGGTTTCTACAGTAAACAATACCAGTAGACTTAAAAATTAGATATGTTTAATGTATTACCTAAAGTGACCACTAAAAAATGCTCCATGGAGAGATACTCTCAAAAACACCATAGATTAGGGGTGCCTAGATGGCTCAGTCAGTTATGCATCTGCCTTTGGCTCAGGTCATGAGTCCCGTGTCTGACTCTGTGCTCAGCAGGCAGCCTGCTTCTTCTCCCTCTGCCCCTCCCCCGAGATGGTGCTCTCTCGCTCTCTCTCAAATGAATAAATAAGATCTTTTTTTAAAAAAAGATACTATAGATTAACCAAAATGGAATTCTAAAAATGCTGAAGTAGCCCACAAGAAGGCAGGGAAAAGAAAGGGAGAAACAAACAAACAAACAAACAAAAATCCAGACCAAACAGAAAAGAAAAAACAAAATGACAAACTTAAGCATTGATATATCAGTAATTACATTAAATGTAAATGGTCCAAATATACCAATTAAAAGGCAGAGTTGACAGAGTGGACTTAAAAATATGACCCAACTATATTCTGTCTACAAGCAACTCATTTCAAATATAATGACTTAGGTAAGTGAAAGGAAAGGATAGGAAAAAATATATATAACTCAGGAATTGATCAAAAGAAGGCAGGTGTGGCTATATTAATATCAGATAAAGTATAGTTGAGAGCAAGGATGATGGCCAGAAACAGAGAGCGGTATTATGTAATAATAAAAGCGACAATCCACCAAAACGAACAATCATTAAACACGTATGTACAAACAAAAGAGCTACAGATATGTGAAGCAAAAACTTAAAGAAAAAAATATCAAATATCTATGATTTTTATAATTGGTGACTTCAACATTCCTCTTTTGACAACTGATAGACCAACCCGACAGAAAATCAGTAGGATACAGAATTCAATTCCACCATCAGTCAACAGAATCTCACTGACATTTACAGAACATTCTACCCAATAATAGCAGGAGCCACATTCTTTTCAAGTACCCCTGGAACATACACCAAGATAGACCATATCCTGGGCCACAAAACAGACCTCAACAAATTTTTAAGAATTTAAATCATACAGAGTGTGTTATCTGACCATAATAGAATCAAAATCAATAATAGAAATAAACTGGAAAGTTGCCAAATACTTGGAAATGAAACAACACACTTCTAACAAATTCATAGGTTACAGAGGAAGTCTCAAGGGAAATTAAAAAAAATACATTGACCTAAATGAAAATGAAAATATAACCTATCAAAACTTATGAGACAGAAATAAAGCGGTATTAGGAGGAAAACGTATAGCACCATTGCTTACATTAGAAAAGAGTAAAGTCTTAAATCAATAATCTAATTTCCTACCTCAAGGACCTAGGAAAAGAACAAAATAAACAGAAATTAGAGGAAGGAAATAATATGGATAAGAGCAGAAGTTGAAAACAGAAAAACAATAGAGAAAATTATTGAAACAAGAAGTTTGTTCTTTCAAAAGACTAATAAAGTCAATAATCTTCTAGCAAGAAAACGACAAAGGAAAAGAGAAAGAATACACAAATTACCAATACCAGGAAGAAAGCAGAGAACATAACACCTGTAGACATACACCTGTCAGACATCAAAAGGAAAATAAGAGAAAGCTGTGAGCAACTCTACACGAATAACTGACAACACAGGTGAATTGGACCTACAGGGACTGCCAGATTTAATGGTGGAAGACTGAACGTTTTTCCCTTAAGATTGGAAACAATTCAAGACAAAAATATCTATGCTTTCCCTTTCTCTTCATTTTTGTACTGGATATCCCATATAATGCAAAAGGATAAGAAAAAGAAATAAAAGGCACCCAGATTGTAAAAGGGCCAAATATGAATGTGCCTTTTCGCAGATAACATACTTTTCTAAGAAGAAAATCCCAAGGAATATATAAGCTACTAGAAATGAGTTTAGCAATTTCACAGGACACAAGGTCAATGCTAAAAATGATTGTATTTTTATTTACTAGTGATGATCCATTGGAAATTTAAAATGTTTAAGTGTCTGAACACATGGGTGGCTCAATCAGGTAAGCATCTTCCTTTGGCTCAGGTCATGATCCCAGGGTCCTGGGATTGAGTCCTCCATCAAGCTCCTTGCTTAGCAGGGAGAATGCTACTCACTCTGCCTGCCATTCCCCCTGCTTGTGCTCTCTTTCTCTCTGATAAATAAATAAAATATTTTTTAAAAAAATAAATAAAATGTTTAAGTGCCATTTATAATATCAGCAAAATGTGGAATACTTAGGCACAAATCCAACAACAATACATCATATTTGAGATCTTTAGGCCAAAAACTTATGATGCCCCTGGCATCATAATTAAAGAAATCAACGAGAAATGGAGAACTGTATGATGTTCATGTATTAGAAAGCACAGTTTTCTTAAAATATCACTTCTTCCAAACTGATGTATAAATTCAGTGCAATTCCAATCAATACTCTGGTGGGTTCTTCGGTAGAAATAGATAAGCTGATTCTAAAATGTATGTAGAAAGGCGAGGAACTAGAATAAACCGAAGCAATTTTGAAAAAGAACGAAGTTGGAAGACTCATACTCTCTAAAACTTACTATAAAACTGTTAGCAATCAACATGGAGGGTTACTGGTGAAAAGATTGGCTGTAGACCCATGAAACAGACCAAAGTTCAGGTGACAGCACAGGACCGGGGGTAAGGAGGGCAGAGAGGCATTCTCCTCACTTCTGAGTGGAGGTGGCACCGTGCCGTGCCTTGAGAGGTGGCAGATTTAGAAGCGTCAAGAGCTAGTCCCTCTGGCTTGGATCTCAGCACTTTTCCCAGTGAGCACTGGCCATGAATACTTGAAAAGTTTTTTAAGAAGCTTCTCAGATAATGGACATCAGTGGTGGGGGAGGGGAGGATGCAAAGCTGAGGTGGAAGATTAAGGAAGATGCTGCAATCTAACCCTAGTTAATAGCCTGGTTTATGAGCACATGTTAACCACCTGCTGAAAACTCCTAGATGTGAACTGGGTGAGAATTTGATTGGGGTCAGGGGCAAGGGATACTGGAACTGCTCCCTACATAATAGAGACAAGAATCTAGAAAATGTGACCTTTCCCATTAGTAGGACCCAGTAGCATGAAAAGTCTGGGAAACTTGGGTTATGTTTACTTTTCTATATTTCCCAAAGCAGCTACATAAATTCTAGATGCTCAATAAACATCTGTGGAATGAGCAAGTAAATAAATGATCTTATCTATATAAACAGATTCCACTGGCTAATGTAATGGATGTAATTCATATAATGATATAAATATAATTCATGACTTTCATCAAGGGGAGGAACTGGGTCTTTATCTCCTTGTATTCCCACCAAGCATATCAAAGTGTTCTCTGTACAGATATGACGGATCTCTGCCCAATATTAAATGCAAGATAACATCCTCCAACTTGAATGAGACACATTCACCTATTAGCTCCTGCCAGAGGCACAAGGCAGTACACCAAGTTCCCGTCACACCACCTCACCACAGCGACGGAGATTCAGAGTGCTGGTGGGAGGGAGCTTATGCTCATTAATTGCTAATGAGGAGAGGAAATTATTTCCCCCAAGAAGTTAAGTTAAGATCTCTCTCTGCAGAGATCTTGGTGGAATTCCTTCTCTCCCACTTTGTTTACTAGTGCTCAATGCTGAAAAGAGACATGGTTTATCTATATTATTTTTTTTCTGGATAATTCAGTCATACTTTAGAGGTCAAGCTGGCCTAAGAAAAGTGGTTTTCAGTTAATGGCTAGGAAATGAAGCATTTCTTGTCCTTTCTGAGCAGTTTCCTTTGGAACAAATAAACAATCTTGTAGCTGTTTAACTCTTCCTGAGCCGCTGGTGGGTCCAGAATGGTCCAGGATGAAAAATTATCCTTGCACCTCAAGATGTCCTGTGAATTATGAAAGCCAGGACCAGCTCCAGGAGGAAGGAGAGGGCCCCTGGCATCAGCTCTGGGTCCCTTCCGCCTGCCCAGAGTTGGCGGGGCATCAGTGATACATGTCGGCCAGCTGGTCTCCCGGAAGATCTCAGACTTCAGGCTGATGGTCACAATGGCACAGATTTTGTAGTATTGAATAGACGGTGAAAGTCCTGTCATGCAGGAAGATCCTGCCAGCATCTGGACATTGGCCTGACCTCCTACCCCTGGCCCAGCTCGAGTAGGGCTCCTGAGGAGTGAGGAATCCCTCCACCACCACCACAACGATGCTCTCCTTAGGCACAGAGGTCCTAGTAGAACTCTGCATAGGACAGAAAATATGTCATGAAGGGATTGAAAATCCATTTGATAATAACTGGGATGTAGAAGACTGTGCTCCCCCCAAAACTTAGCCCATCATATATGAAGGAGTCTCCTCATAACACAAGAAGACCCCAAGAGGGCTGAGCCCATCAGTCATATCTGGGACTCTAAGGAAAAAGGCATCCACAGGACTCTAGACTCTGTCGATGTAAACATTTTCCAACAGTATTGTCTAGAGAAGTGGTTCTCAAATGTTAGCAGGCATTAGAATTATCTGGAAGATGTGCTGAAACACAGGCACTAGGCCCCATCCCCAGAGTTTCTGGTCTGAGGTGAGGCCTGATAACTGGCATTTCTAACAGGTTCCCGGGGGAGGCTGATGCTGTTAGTGTAGGACCACAGCCCAAGATCTGCTGGGCTGAAGGGTAAGAACACCAGGCTGCCTCTTGTTCTGTCTGCTCTTGTCCGAATAGGCCCATCCATCAGCTCTGCCTGCTGGTGGGGCTTGTCTTTCTCCCCTGCACCCCCATCCTCACTCCTGGTGTGGCCTTCAATGCCGGTGGTCCCTCACCTCACCTCCAGGACTCTGGCTGTGGTCTTGGCTCAGCTCCTGCTTCATCCAGGGATTTTCCTTGACCTCTGTCCTGGCAGGTTCCCGCCCCCACCCTCCCAGGCAGGCCAGGTCAGGGAATTCTCCACCCAGACAGTTCCTTGCTGCCCCCTCCTGGTTTCTGGAAGCTGAGTCTTGGTTACAGGAAAACTAACCCTTTGGAGCCTGTCAATCTCAGCCTCGACTGGTTTATATTCTAGACAGATTGAGAGAACCAACTCCTCACAAGGAGCCTTGAAGATACTTGCAAAGTTCTAGATCAACAAACTCAGAGGTGAGAGAATACAAGATTATGTTTAGGTCACATGTATCTCTCTTGAATCGATAGCTCTGTTCCTGAACTTGTGTTTCCCCGCTCACCAACTCACTGAATCCCAGAGATAATTCACAAACCAGGGCTAGGAGCAGCTCCTAACACTTAGTTCTTCAGTCTGGCTCTGCCCCCAGATTGGTCAATGATCTGCCCCAGGAGGCTAAGAAAAGGCGAGATTCTGGGCTAGGAGAGATGAGGCACAGGCTAGCCCACTGAAGCCTACTACCCTCATGTGCCATAGGAGACTGGGAGGGGCAGTGCACTTACTGTATTTGTTGCTTTTGAAGATCTAGGAAAGCAGCTTGGAATAAGAAATGTTTTTTAATTTAACTTGTCTCGTGTTGCCTGAGGACAAAGGGGTTCAATTACATGTGGGTGAGAAGGTCAGCACAGACTTCTGGGAGCTTCTGAAGGGGCCTTGGAGGCTCTGGGGCCGTAGCACTGCGTCTTCATTGCGTCTCATTTCCCCTAGAACTTATGACTTTAATTTCCTTGACTAGAAGTGCGTTCCGGCACCGCCAGCATTAGCTGCTGGGACCGGGGAAGGGGGGCTTTGCAGGTGACACTGGAGGGGAAGAGAGAGAAAGGGAGGAGAGATAGTCTCAAGGGAACTAAGGAAGGGCTGGGGCATGGAGCTGAGAAGTGGGAGGTGGGGAGAGAGGGAGAGGGGGTGAACAGAGGCGGAGGGCCTGGAGCGAGTGGGAAGCTGATGATGGGGAGAAGGCTGGTTGATGACACTCCTCAGGCAAGGACTTCAATATGAGAAGCAGGGTAATGAGGTGCGAGCCTGTATCTGGGGGAGCGGGGGCCGAAACAGGCTGTGGGCAGAGGAGTGTGTTAAGCTATTGGTATCAAAATCGAATTGAATGCCCAAATATCTGTGGGAACTCAGGGCCCTTGAGCTGGGGATCCCAGGGCAGGAGGTGGAAATGGGGGAGCCCAAGTCAGGTTCTCTGCCTTCCAGCAGCTTATGGGTTATCAAGATCCTCCCCGTGCATCCCCCCAGAACACCCCTCCCCAGCCCTCTACCCTGCCCCCACCAAAGATACGAATCTGTGAGGAGTTAAATGCTAGCTTAAAACAGCACCATCAAGGATTAAGATTCCTACAATCAGGCTCTAATCAAACCTACCCCCTTCCCCTGTCCCTCCTCAGAATGCTCACTGCCCCCCACCTGCCAAGGTGAGGTGAGGTCCCACCCAGCTCTGGGGCTGCCTGGCCCACAGCTCTCGAAACACCACACGAGTGACTAGGCACCCCACCTCCACCCCCAGGCCCAACTCTAAGCCACATTCCCATCTCCATGTGGCCCCTCCTGGCCCCCACCCATACCCATAGCCATCCTCAGACCTGGGCAAACGTTCCCTGATCATTGGAGGGCATCCCCGTGGCCCTTGTCCCGTTGCATCCCTGCGTGAACAGAGCTCACAGAGCTCCTGCCGGTGCCCACATGAGCCTCCATCCCACTCCCAATCTGAGCTCAAGGAGGTCCTTGCCCAAGAAGCCTAGCCTGCTTCCAGCCCTTCCTCCTGAGCTCAGACTTCCCCTCCAGGCTGTGGGCCCAAGCCTGGGGCAGCCAGAGGACCCCTGCTGTGGGGGTCTGGACAGACCCTCATGTGTGCGTGTTCTTGTTACAGCAGAAGGTCCCTTACTGTGTGGGACGGGGAAGAAGGTGGAGAGGAAGGAGGTGTGCCACAGTGGTGCTCAACGACAGGGGTAGACGTTTCCCATAACACTATGTTTCACATAGAACTTTAAAGATTAGAAAGTTCTGGATTCAAATCTGACCTTCTAGGTCTTTCCAAAAGTGTTATTTGTCAAGGCAGGAAGATAGACCACACTTTATTTAACAATGAGTTGGTTGGATTTTGAACTCTTAGACATGCTATGAGGCCCCCTTTGACTCATGCCCAGGCCCTGCCCATGTTGAGGTGGGCCTGTCCGACCCCAAACGTTATCAAGTAGAGGCGATTTTTCCAAATCTTTCAGAGGAACAGAGAAGAAATTGACATTGCATATCACAAAGCAAAACTTCCTAAAATTTCCTTTTAACCAGCTCTGTCTTCCCTCCTGCAGCCAGCTCATCTCTCTCTTGCCAGCTGCCAGCCTCTCCCTTGGCAGCCTGCCCACTCCCGCTAATCCAGCCCCTCACCTCCCACCCACCTGCCCCCCGCCCAGATTCCTCAAAATCCTCTCAGCTCCCAGGGCTCCCCTTGGAACAAAAACTCTGTGCCTGGTTAAACAGCTCCCTGCAAAGGGTCCTATGCAGAAATGGTCCGTTCTCCTCCCTGTGTCCTGCCTTCTGTCACCCCTGCCTACTGTCCATCAGTGGCCCATCTGAGAGTCAGCTCCCACCAGCCTGGTGCACGACTGAGGACAGAGACTGTCTGCTTCAGCTCCGTGACTCCCCTAGGACCTGATACCTTGAGAGCATTGATGCAAGCTTTCATGGGTGAATTCATAGAGGAGCTGGAATCATCAGACTGAGGCCTAAAGGACAGGTAGAATATAAGAAATCAAGTCTGAAGAGGAAAGAAGGACAGGGAGCAGGAGGGACAGCAGTGGATTCTCCATATCCTATGGGCAACAGTGAGCCACTGAGGATTCTTGAGCTAATGCATGGCAAAATCAATCTGCTCGGGATTCAGTGAATCAAGGACAGCCAAGATACAGGAAGAGAGGAGAGCAGTTTGACCTTGGATGTCAGAGGACTGGGCTACAAAGACAGGACAAACTGACGGACGCAGAAGGCTGTGCCCTGGGCTAGGCGCAAGGACTTGCCTGAGGCCACACAGTTCAGACAGAGCAAGAACTCAGATTCCCCTGATTCCTAAACTGTAGAGTTTCCTCTGTAGTGAGTCTCCAAGGAGGTGGGACCCCACTGAGCCTTGAAGGCCATGGAGGAGGAAAGCTTGCCAACAGCCACGGCACTGGGTACTCTAGCCAGGTCCCCCCAGGGGCTTCCGGCAACATCCTAGGACACAGCTTTCTGCAGGGAGAGCCTGGCCTTCCCATTTAGAAGGAAACTTAGGCAGGTTTGAGGAACACCCCAAGCAGAAGAGACTCGGCTACTTTTCAACCTTTGTGGGGTGTAGGGCTGATGGTGATGCTTATACCTTGGGCGGGCCCTGGGGGGCTGGGGGAGGGCAGATGGGATAACTACTGACACCTGCTCAGTGCTCCATGGCTTCCAAAGCTTCATTCATGACCACCCCACTTTCTCATCTCTCCACTTAGTGAGAGTGGTGGGAGGCACAGACCCCGCCCCCCCGTCAGGCAACAGATAAGGCATTCTCAGCATTATCATAAGAGTGAACAGGTCTAGCCACTATCCATCCTTCAAGGGCATTTCTTCCAGGAAGCCTTCAATCCTCAGGCTCCACACTCCTCTCAGCACCCGGAGCCCAGATCTAACTGTGCTTCTGCTGTGGCTCACCACTTCCTACTCTCTGCAAATAATGGGTGTGTGATTCTGGCCAAATGACTTAACCTCTCTGTGCCCCAGTTTCATCATCCGTCAAGGAGAGTGGTGAAAGTGTTGTCCATGGGGATCTTAAGAGAATTAAATGAGATGATACACATTATGCCGTCAGGACGACAGTGCTTCGTCTCTCGGCTGATTTGAGTCTGCCTCCCCCACCACTCTGCAAAGTCCTTGGGGACAGAGATCACATCTGGCTTGTTTGTGTTCTCCAACAGCACCCAGCTCTGGCTCAAGCACCAGCACGAAGCGGGCCTGTTTATCCCATCCACCAGTATATACTGAGCACTGGCCTTGCCCCAAGCCCTGGGATAGACTCTGGGTTTAAAGATAAATGAGAAGTTCCAGGGGCACCCCAGTCAAGAAGAACACAGACCTGTGTATCAAGAGGTCCTTGGCTCTGGCTGAGGCTGCAAGCACAGTCAGGAACGAAGGAGGAAGCAGACAGTCTCCATCAAGTCCAAGCTTATTGAGATGAACTAAATTGACCCATCTGATCCTCACAGCAATCAAATTTGAGGGTAAAGAGAGGCCACTCAGCTAAGAAAATTCCCCCACTAGTAAGCCATAGGGCTGGGCCTGGGACCCAAGACCCTCACTTCTCAGTAAGAGAGTCCCCCTCCCCCTTGGGAAATTACTCCTTCCACTGGTCCCTAGCCTCAGCCTCTGCCCAGTGTCTTGTAGGTCAACGGACTTCCGGGCAACACATCCATTCATTCCCTGGGCTCTAGCAGGGGCCAGCCTCCAGGTTATTTTTAGTTCTGGGCATTGGGGCCTGGCCGGGTGATTGGCAGCAGGTGGAGGCCTCCGTGTTATTCCTGGCTCGCCATGAGAAGTGGCTGGGCATGGGGAGGGGGCTGAGGCACACCTGGCTCCCTAGCCCACAACTGCCTCATTGTCCCCCGGGGTGGGGCTGGGCTGCTCCTACTGCCACTGACCCAAGGCTGGGAGCATTCTTTCCTGTTGATTCATGTAGGGAATGCTCTGGGCCCTGCTGGGGCGGGGCGGGGGCACTGGAGGGACATCTGGGACATGAGCAGCCAGGGGTGGACAGTAGTCTTCCAACAACCAGGTCAGTGTGACCTAGCTGTCCCCCAGGGGTCAGAAGGTCCACCTTGCCACCCTAGCCCTTATCACATTCTGCCTTGTGTCTTGTGGTGGTGTTTGCTTACACGTCTGCCTCCACCACCAGACTGGGAAGCCCCCCTCCCACCCCTGCAGTGGCTAGCACTCCAGCGCCCTGTCTAGCAAGGAGGAGAAAACATTGTCAATAAAGATTTGCTGAATGAATGAGCCTTTGGAAGGACACTCAGGCAAGGTTGGGAGAAGACACAGAAACAGGCTGTACTGGTCTGGACCTAGGGAAGAAACTGGAAGGCTGGAATTCTCTGCCTGTTTTACGGATGGGAGCACTGAGGCACCAGGAGGAACCAGGACTATGGGAAAGAATTTGTTGGGATTCCCGTGCCTGGCAGTTCAGCTAAACTGATTGGGCCTCCCCTCTTTCAACCTTTTCTACTTTTCTTTTATTTCGAAGTCCCCCACCCCCAACTCACCCTCTACACCCACCCTCCCCCCTTGGGCCTGTCAAGGGCCAGGATGGCCTCATTCAACTGTGTAAGGAGTTGCAGAGAAGGATTTAAGTTCTGCCATTTACTGTTTATTACTGGGGGAAGCAAGTCAGTCGTGTCTCTTGAGGCTCAGTGTTTCTAACTGTGCAATGGGCAGACCAGAGACCACAGCACTCACCAAGTACTCGGTACATTTGGAGGGACAAGGGCAATGGCTAGGGCCTCTTGTTCCTCCAAAGAGAGAGCACACCTGCACCACATCCCCCACTCCCCCCTCACCGCCCCTGCCCCCACGAGGTCTGGTGGCCCTTATCAGAGTGAGGAGCTCCGTGTGAAGGCTAACTGTGCTCTGGGCACTGACACCTCCCGGAACTCACTGGATTGTGGGGGACTCTCGACGGGCAGGGTGGACAGGTCATCCGATTTGGCAGAGAAGGACCCTGAGCGGGGGACAGGCAGATGCAGGCGGCTGGTGCCACGCCGCCAGCTTCTCACAGGGACTCCCGCAGGCCCTCCTGCTGTAGCGCGCCCCTTTCCTCCGCGGGAAACAGCTGACCCCTCCCGGCCGCCCGCCGCCTCCTGCACCTCGTGACCCCAGGACTTGCCGCAGGCCGCTGGGGGCACTGGACCGAGGGACCGAGTGGGCCGGGCTGGGCGCCCGCCTCGACCGGGTCCGCCCGGGGGCGGGGCCTGCGGGGCCTCCTCCGCGGGGCGGCGGCGGGGCCGGGGGCGTCCGCGGGCCTCAGGCGGATAAAAGGGCTCCGGGGCTCCCGGAGAGGCCCGTCTGCGCTACTCGGCCGGCCGAGGCGTCCGGCCCCTGCCCGACGGTCCGTGCTCCAGCTGGTGAGCCCCCGCGCGGCGCCTGGCCCCGGCTCTGCCCCTCTCTGTCCCGGCTGTCCCACTTCTGTCTGGGCGGGGCTGCCAGCCTCTGAAGGTTCCTGAAGGCTGCGGGCTGGGAGGGATGGGGGTCCCACAGACAGATGGCCTAGCCTCCTAGTCGCTCACCAACCTGCTTCCAAGGGAAGTGACCAAATTAGGGAGCTTGGCCCAAGGCCCGCCCGGGGTGGCTGGCCCTGGCCCCGGCCGGGTGCTTGCGTGTCTTGTTTGTGAACATGCCGCGTGTAACCATTTCTCCGCCCGCATCCCGGAAGAAGCAAGGGAAGCAGCAAGGTGGGTTCAGATGTCACTCCTGTGACATGGGGGACAAAGAGGCAGGGTGGAAGCAGGCTCTCCAACTAAATAAACCAGAACTGATTACGCTGGGAGGTGGGGAGAGAGAGAGTGGAGGGTGAGCAGAGGGCTTCAACCTCAGTATGTCCTGTACCTGGCCAGGTTGAGGGCAGAGCCACTTACGGGCACTACATCAGGTCACCATAATTAATGATCCCAGCCAGGGAGGGACCCCATTCCCCAAAGAGCTAGAGAGAAGGGGCTTCAAGTGATCCGGAGGCTGGTGCCCTCGTGGGCAGCAACCCCCCACATGTTCTCTCCTGAATATCTTCGGGCATTTCCAGCCCTCTTTAGGGGGCCAGGTCAGACCAGGTGCGAGTCCGTGGGAAACACCTGAGCAAGTGCCTCTCTGCGTCAAGCTGGCAGGATTCTGAATCTGTCACTAGGTTACAGTCGGTGCCGACGCACCACGGCTGGGTCATTAATCAGCCAGCAGTAGGGTGGAATTTCATTCATCCCCCTATCTCTGTACCTTCTTCCTCTCCTGCTCTAGCATCTGGATCTCCCACTAACTGGCTTTGAATCCCAGCTGGGCAAGTTATTTAGCTTCTTTGGACCTCAGTTTCTCACCTGTAAAGCACTCCATAAATAGTTTCAAATGCATTATAATAATTAATTATTCTTCCTTTCTTCCCCTGCCCTGTCCCCTTCTCTGCCTGTGAAAAGAACGCCCCTTCTAAGGCTGTTTGCTTCTCTAGGGGAAGCTTCTTGGCCGGTGGTCTTCCCCGTCCTGGGCACTGGAGGAGTGGTTGGGGGGAGCCGCTGTGGAGGCTGGGTGTGGAGACAGCGAGCAAACACCGGATGCTGGCGGTGGGGAGCTGGGAGGGCTTGGTGGAGGGGGCAGCATCTCCGCTGGGTACTGGAAGACCTGTAGGGATTTACCAATCTGACACAGAAGGAGAGGGTGCTCCAGGTAACAGGAGCAGTGAGAGCAGAGGCCAGGATATGAAAGCCAAGGATGAACAAATATGTCTGGAGAATGGTGAGAAGGCAAGAATGGGGTGAGCAAAAGCTACGGGGGGCTCTGCAGCGGCAGGCAGGCTGGGACGAGGGGCCCCCCACATCTGACTCTCAGTTTCTGCTGCCACCCAGTCCCCCTCCCTGGCACGCTCTCAGGGAGCTGCCCTCACCCAGATCCCAGGGTCGTGCAGCAGAAGCCCACCCCAGCCTCCAGGCGGGCCCGGGACTGTGCGCAGCCTCTAATGAGACCTCCAGGGTGCTGCAAGAGGTCAGCCGAGCCCATGGCCCTTCAAAGCATGTCATAGATACAGGACCCGAGTGTTACCGCCTCATTTTATAAGTGTTGCACCTGAGTCTCAGAGAGAGGAAAGCCCCTGACTCAAGTGACATAACAATTTGGTGGCAGAGCAAGGAGCATTCTGACTCCTGGGGGATGGGGCTAAGGGCCGGGGGCAGGGTCATTATTCGGGTCAGACTCAATGTGACCAATGGGTCCTAGCAGCTGGAGGACACTAAATCTAGTCCTTTCCCTCTTGTCATCTGGGGAAGGTCCCTACCCGTAGTGACTGCAGTTTGGCTCAGTCCCTAGCTGTTTACCTCGTCCTTAGCAGGACACGTCCCAAGCTCATGGTGACAGCCAGTCAGGGGCCCCCACCAGCTCCAGAGCGGAGAGTCACATAAAGAAAACAGTATTTAAGTCTGGAAAGGGAATGCAGGAGGGATCACGGTGGGAAGAGACTTAGCCGCAACACCCAGGCCCGGCAGGAGCAGGGGAGGACTTGGAGAACCAGGGTTCAGAGGAGGATGTCGCAAAGAAGGATCCTGGGGACTTGCTGTTGAGTTCAGGTATGGCCCCCATTTCTTCTTTATCCAGAGGGGCTGCGACAACCTGAGCCCAGGGGCTCCTCAGTGGCCGTCCCAGCTGCTGCGTGCTAGTTCCCTGCCGGGGAGAGCTGCCCTGCTCAGCGTGCCTCGGTTCATCTAAGCTTTGCAAGAATCCTAGGAGGTCTGTGCTATGTAGTATCCCTGTTTCACGGAGGTGAAATTATGGCATTGAGCCATGAAATCACCTGCCCAAGACTACTCGGAAACTCACCGTTGGAAGTGGAGTGAGAAGCTCGGCAGTCTCCCAGTCTGTCCCTTTTAGCACGGCGCCGTGCCACCAATGCAGCAGTGCAACCGCAGATGTTTACTGGGGTCACCTTACGGACTGGCCTGGCACTCTTCTGGGCACTGGGGGACAGAGTTGCCATCCCTGTGGAACATCAGTCCTTCTAGGAGCCCACTCCAGCCAGCCCTGGCCTCACCAAAGACAGAGGATTTGTGGCTGGAGGGGGTGGGGTTGTGTGCAGGAAAGAGTAGGACGGATGCCCGGCCAACATACCAGTCCATGGGAAAAAGAGCTGCAGGGGGCCCTGGGAGGCTGTCCCTACTGAGACTGACTAGCTACACAACCCCCCAGGGGAAGCAGAGGCTGTGGAAGAGGGGGTCTCCCCAGAATGAGCTCTCTTTAGACTTTAGTGTGGAATGGGGAGTTAAGGACCCAACTTTGTCCATTGTGTCCCAGGCTGGCCTCAACTCCCCACCGGCCGCAGAGCCTGGCAGGGGAGGACCTTGAGCACTGGTGACTGCAGACCCTCTGGCAGCCCTCACCAGCCACGACCTCTCCCCCATGCTCTTCCCCCCGCCCCTGTCCCCAGGGCCAAGGCTGCTAATGTGTGACAGGGAGAAGACCAGCCCTTAACCTCACCCGCCTCTAAGGACCCAAAGAGCAGCTGATTACGGGTTCTCTATCCAGAGCACCCCCTGGCCCACCCAGCTTCAGTAGCCCTTCCCTGAGCTTCACAAGAGCAGGAGTGCTGTGCGGGCTCCTCACTTCTGTGCTCGAGCACCTGGCCTGATAGTTGGTGGGAAGCAAGTATTCCGACATGTTTATTGAATCACGTACTGGATGGACCCCAAGCTTGAGGATATCATAGACTGTCTGAGCTGGAGGAGATATTAGACCATTTTGGGCTCAGTTTCTTCACTTTAGAAATAAGGAGTTAGGATCTGAAGAGTAGAAGAGACTTGCCCAAGCCACACAGCCAATGAGGGGTGTAGGCCTCTCTCAAATGACTTTTTCCACCCCACCCCAACATTCCATGTGCCTCCCATGGGGAAGGTGGCCAGAGCACTGGGGACATCTAAAGAAAGGCAAGAGCAAGTCCCCTGGGGTAGCTGTTCTGGACCCGTGGGCACCCTGGGGGCCCTCCTATGACTGGGAGGCTAGGCCACGCCCTCCACCTCCACCTCCACCTGCTTTAGTATCCAGATCAGATCTTTATTGAGAGCAGTGTGGTAGGCTTGTATTAAGCACTTCGTACACAGTGTTTTATTTAACACTAACAATGCTGAGATAAGGGTTACTATTCCCACTTTACAGATGAGGAAATTGAGACTCAGTAAGGTCCAACTGAAACTTCCTCAAGGTCACATGAACAATGATTGGTGGGTTTAAACCCAGGTGACCCATCTCGGAGCCCAGACCCCATCAACGCCACTGTACACACATGGCCACAGCACGCACACCCTTGGAGGGGCTGCCATCTCTCGTCCCTGCCAGCAGAAGAGGCCGAGCTTGGGGGTAGAGGTGGTGACGTGGTCACATTTGCTCCTTCCCTAGGTGCCTCGGCGCCAGCTGCCCTTGAAGTCTCCAGGATGTGTTCTCTACCAGCCGCCCTCCCCCTGCCCCTGCTCCTGCTGCTGCTGCAGGCCCCTCCCGGCAGGCTGCAGCCCCTGAGCACAGTGAAGCTGCGGCTGGTGGGCCCGGGGAGCAGGCCAGAGGAGGGCCGCCTGGAGGTGCTGTACCAGGGCCAGTGGGGTACGGTGTGTGATGACGACTTCGCTCTCCGGGAGGCCACCGTGGCCTGCCGCCAACTGGGCTTCGAGACAGCCCTGACCTGGGCCCACAGTGCCAAGTACGGCCAAGGGGAGGGTGAGTGCCTGGTGTCATCCAGGAGGCTGACCAGGAGGTGATGGCGGCTTTGTCTCAGAGGCCAGGCTCACTGAGGCTTACACAGACTCGTGCCCACCCTTTAATACCCAGCTCCGATGGCCTCCTCCGTGAGGCATTTCTGGAGTGCCCCAGCTACAAACACCCCTGCTCTGACCCTCCCATTCTCACCCCAAGTGAGGCCACCGTCCCCACGGCCACCCCCCCCCCCCCAGTGCACTCTTACGGAGTGCCTAGCATACAGAAGGTGCTCAGCAAACGTTGTTGAGTGAATGGATGGATGGACAGGCAGACAGGTAGATCTGATGACTAGACCTACTTGGCATTTTCAAAAACAGATTCTACCTCCTCTTGGCAATAGGAGGGTTATAGATACCCAGATTCCAGGAGAACCGACTCCTCTTCTTCATCCCTACTTTCTGCCCAGGCTCTGAAAGAAAACAGTTGGTAACTATGGGGTCCTAGGAAGGAGGCACAGCCCGTGAATGCCTCTCTGTCCCTAAGCATGCCCCTTCCCCTTCCCTCAGGACCCATCTGGCTGGACAACGTGCGCTGTGTGGGCACGGAGAGCTCCCTTGACCAGTGCATGTCCAATGGCTGGGGTGTCAGCGACTGCAGCCACTCAGAGGACATCGGGGTGGTGTGCCACCCCCAGCGCCAGCGTGGCTATCTTTCTGAAAGGGTCTCCAATGCCCTTGGGCCCCAGGTAAGGAGGCCGTTCAGGCTGGCCTGAGCCAAGGGTTGAGTTATGGGATGTAGAGCCTCCTGCGTGATGAACCTGCAGGAAGGGAAGAGAAGGGGAACAGACTGGGCTGAGAAATGTCCCCTGGGACCCCACCTCCTGTTGGTGGCCAGAGCAGGTGCACGGACAGGGTCCCCACTTGTAGCAGGGCCGGCCAGGGGACAGTAGGGGGCCCAGGCTAGGCCTGCTGGGGATCACTGAAGCTGCTCCCCGTAAGGGAGGCAGGAGGGGTGAGGGGCTGCCTCACCCACAAGGCCGGCCACAATTGCTGCCTCTTCCTGGCATAAACAACCTCGAGCTAAAAACAGCCCAAACCAAACAACAGGAGCAGGCAGGGCAGGTCCTGGCCCTTAACCTCCACTGCTGGGCAGCCCCAGCCTGAGGACAGCTAGCCCTGGCCCACAAATGCAGCAGACCAAGGTGTGGTGTTCTTCATGGCCTAAGTCACCCCAGACCTAAGGTCCCCTGGGCCAAGGATCCTGCTGGTAATCTCAAGCAGCCGGTCTGTCACATCCTCAGCCCTCCCCAGTGGCACTGAGAAGGTCCCTCTGCATCCCACAGAAGGCTCCCAAACCCCAAGCCTGATGCCAGGGAGGGCACAGATCTGCCCGGTTCTCTCTGGACTTGAGGAGAGGAGCACAGACAGGCCGAGGTTCTGCCTTGTGCTCACTGTGCGGCTTTGGCAAATGCCGTCATCTCTGGGCCTCTGTTTCCTGACCTGTCCAGGCAGGGCCGGGGTGGGGGGTCATCTTTAAGTGTTCTAAGCCCTACCTTGCCCATGTGAAGACCTGCAGGGGGCGCAGTGGGGGCAGGAGCCCTGGAGCCCGTACTAACCTTATGCACCCTGCAGGACCGGCGGCTGGAGGAGGTGCGGCTCAAGCCCATCCTCGCCAGCGCCAAGCGGCACAACCTGGTGACCGAGGGAGCGGTGGAGGTGAAGTACGAGGGCCACTGGCGGCAGGTGTGTGACCAGCAATGGACCAGGAACAACAGCAAGGTGGTGTGCGGGATGCTGGGCTTCCCCCGTGAGGCACTCGTCAACAGCCACTACTACAGGTAGGGACGGCGGGGGACAGAGGGCCGTGGGGACGCGGGGTTGTGGGGCGGTGGCTGAGTGTATGCACACCTGTGCTCTTGTGTGTGTGTGTGTGACACGTGGGGCCTCGCGGAGTTCAGGGACATGGGCAGGGCCATGTCTGCAGCAGGGTGACTCTGGGTGTGGGACTGGGCGGGAGACAGGCCCCACGAGTTCCGGAGCTGCGGGGCTCTCAGAATAATGAGGAGAGTGAGGATGAACTTGGAGACCCTGGGAAGTACCAAGAGACCGTCAGAAAAGAAACACCATCCTTGCTAGTCGTGGAAAGAGCTGAAAACAACCGGAGGCAAACCCACGTCCCTGATTACAGAAGTGGACTTGACTAAAGATGCTTCTGCCAGGGCCCCCAAGGGCAGACCACCTGAGCTCCGGTCTCAGCTCTGCCAGTAACACACCGTGGGCCGTCGGTAGGGCCCCCGGGCCTCAATCAGCCAGTCGGCAGGGAATCTCCTCCACTCTGATCCCAGCTATGCTTTGACTGCCTTGCGTGTGAGCAAGGCGTGGGGTGGGGCAGCACTTGGGAGAGGAGACATAAAAATACTCTGTCGAAAATATGGCCGAACTGTCACAAGATTGCATCAGCCTCTAAATGACACCAGCTCTTCACCAGTGAAAACTCTGTGTTTCTCATCAAGGGAGATGTCCCCCACACTCCATCTGAGGGGCCTCCCCTTGACACTCCCCTGTTAGTTCAGTGGCTCTGACTTAAATGGGCCTGCTCCCGGAGACCAGCCGCGTGGCTCCATCCCTGGGGCTGACCGGGATGCGAGGCCCCTGAGTCCTCACTGCCTGGTAATTGCACCTCTGGGCCCGGCTGACTCACCCATCACCCCTGAGGAGGGCAGCTCCTACCAGCGAGGCCTTCAAATTGACCTGCCTCCAGAGAACCTTTACCTGGGTCGCTCTTCTCAAGGCACTCCCTGAAGGCTCCCGTCCATCTGCATGGGGAGAGGGCGAGCTGCAGGCTGCCCACTCAGGGGCTGTCCAGGGCAGAAGAGACCCCGGTTGGGGACAAGTGGGGGAGGTACCTTGCTGGGCCCTGCTCTTGTCCCGGTGACATGGAGATCATCAGTGTCTGTGAGGAGACCAGCTTGTCAGGGCTGCTGTGAGGCTCGGCATTAAAATAACAAGGGCAAGTTTCCAGAACTCAAGGGTAGCCACGAGGAGCTGGGGACAACGGCTATTCAGCACTCCCTCCATGCCCCCTACTTGTTTTCTCCCACCTAGGCAAGTCTGGAATTTGAAGATGAAGGACCCCAAATCTAGGTGAGGAGCCTCATCCTGAGGGGAGGGTGCCAAGGAATGTGGCACAGAGCGGGAAGGCACGTCCTTTTCCTCCCCAGTACCTCAGCCTCCCTGTCTCCCGAGCTCCCTCAGCCCCTCCCCACCTTCCGTCTCCCTTGTCTTCCAGGCTAAAGAGTCTGACACAGAAGAATTCTTTCTGGATCCACCGGGTCAACTGCTTGGGGACAGAGCCCCACCTAGCTAGCTGCCAGGTGCAGATGGCCCCAGCTCGGGGCAAGTTGCGGCAGGCCTGCCCGGGAGGCATGCACGCCGTGGTCAGCTGTGTGGCGGGGCCCCGCTTCCGCCCTGCGAAGGCAAAGCCGGGGCGCAAGGACTCCCGGGCAGAGGTGGGTCCCGCCAGGTGTCAGCGGGTGTGGGCGGGAGGGGGTTTCCAGGACAGGCAAGAGCAGAGGGACCAGTCACCCCCATGGAGGAGGGCTTGGCACAGACTGGGAGGAGGAGAGCGAAGCATAGCATGGTAGAAATGTGGAATTTATTTAAAAGGAACCGTTTATAACCCGACCATAAATGGAAAGCTGACATCATGGGCCACGAATAGAAGGTGACCACAAAGACAGTAATTACATCATAGCTAACACCCAGTTGAGGCCGAAGGTACTGAACCTGAGCCTGCGCCCCTGTTATAAAAAGCAACAAGCAAGTGCTGGTTACCGACAGGGCAGCCCAGCAGTGGGCTAGCGTCCTCATGAAACAGGAAGGACTGGAGATTTAACGCAGAAATCACTTCCCCACTGCGTGAGTCAGCTTCATTCATATCATGTCCCCGCGCGGCTCAGAAATCATCTCACGGATCCCTGTGGCAACACTGATTCAGTTCAGCCCCAGGGACAAGGAAGGAGACAGGGCTGAACAAGAGGGAGGGACTGCACCCCCCCACACACACACCCGCCCAGAGAGCAGGTAGAGGGTTGTGAAGGCCAAGAATCCCAGCTCCTAACGCTCCCTTGTTGCCACCGTGGCCGGTGCTCTGGTTCTTGTCATGAGGAAAGGGCGCGTGAGAAGAACAGCTTATTGGAGTATTTGAGGTTGTGTCTGTGAGCTGTCAGAGGTGGGGCGGGAACTCCCGGGAGGCCCAGGCTCCTCTGGCTGCTCCGCCGTGCCCGCTGCCACCTTCCCTGCCCGCCCTGAAGCCAGTTTTCTCCCGGCAGGAGCTGAAGGTGCGCCTCCGCTCTGGGGCCCAGGTGGGTGAAGGCCGTGTTGAGGTGTTCATGAACCACCAATGGGGGACGGTCTGTGACCACGGATGGAGCCTCATCTCCGCCAGCATCGTGTGTCGTCAGCTTGGCTTTGGCTCAGCTCGGGAGGCCCTCTTTGGGGCCCAACTGGGCCAGGGTAAGCGAAGAGGCCTAGGCTGGGGTAGGAGGCCGTGGTTGTGCCACTGCTCCATCCCTTGGTGGGCCTGGTGCCGAGGCCCAGGACAGAAAGTCCCTAACCATGGGGGGCGGGATTAGAGGTGGAGCCTTACGTGGCCCTTCTCCCCCGCCCCCCGCTAGGCTTGGGACCCATCCACCTGAGTCAGGTGCGCTGCAGCGGTTATGAGCGGACCCTCAGTGACTGCCCCTCCCTAGAAGGGTCCCAGAACGGCTGTCAACATGAGAATGATGCTGCCGTCAGGTGCAACACCCCTGACATGGGCTTCCAGAATCAGGTGAGCCTAGATCTGGGCCTAGCCTCTGGCCAGGGGGCTGCAAAAGCCCTGAGAGAGCCCAGGGACACCACACGGAGCCTGTGGAGAGGGGTTTCTCAGAGCCAGTTGGGAAAGCCCTCTCCTCTAAGCCTCCCCTGGCCCGGCCCATGTCTCCTCAAGGCCAGGGTCTGACCTTGAGAGATGTCCTGTGGTGATGGGGACCCTTCAGGTGGATGTACTCTCCCATGATATACTCTCAGGTCCCCCGTGAGGCTGGGAAAGAAGGGCACTAGGGCAGAGGACTGCTGGGGAGTGTCACTGGCGAGGCTGCGTGGGATGGCCGTTCAGGGGTCATGCATCACGCGGACAGTGGACAAGTCACTCACGTCTCTGAGCGTGGCTGTCTCTTCTGTCACTTGGGGTTAATTGCCTCCAGGGGTTACTGTGAATGCAACGAGAAATATGAAAGCCCGCTGCAACTGGCAAGTCATCGTTTATGGGAGAATTTCAGGAAAGGGGAGCATAAGTTCCAGAGCAAGAGCTCCAGGGGCAGGTACCTTGAGTCTGATTGCTCTAGTGGCACAACAGGGACACTGTCTAGCAAAATATCTCAAGTAACAGAGAGGGAGACGAAGCCAGAGAAGGGGAGAGCCGGCCAGGACCCATCTCCAGGCTTGTCCTGAGCCCCCTTCCCCTGTCCCTGAGCTCCTCACACCCGTGATCACTGCAGGTACGCTTGGCCGGTGGGCGCAGCCCCGAGGAGGGTGTGGTGGAAGTGCAGGTGGAGGAGAACGGAGTCCGGCGCTGGGGAGCGGTGTGCAGTGACCACTGGGGGCTCCCCGAAGCCATGGTGGCCTGCCGACAGCTCGGCCTGGGTTTTGCCAACCATGCGATCAAGGTAGGTCCCTGTCTTGCTTCCAAACTACCTCTGCTAAAAGTGCTAACCATTCATTCATTCATTCATTCATCAGTTATTGAGTGAAACAGGGGGCCGATATCATGCTGGGGGCTAGGAACAGTGTGGCGAACGAGACATAGCTCCTGCCTCAGGGAACAGTCCACGGAGTGAGGAAGGCAGTCATTAACAGAACATTCACACAAGATGCCCATATTTTCGTCTCCAGGAAAGATGACTGGAAGCTCACTAGACGAACTGGGGTGGGGTAAACAGCCCACATGGAGGACCTGTGGCCCAAGGAAGCTTGACCCCACTGGGGAACTCAGGGACTGGGGCCGCAGTGGGGCTGCCAAATGTGTGATGTGTGGCGGGGGGGGAGAGGCATGCAAACCGTTCAAAGTCTGCAATGCAGATGTTTCCAACATTTCTTCTGTGCTCTTTGGCACACTGCTGGGGCAGTGAGGAACAGGAATATGGGAAACCTGACATCACAGTAGCCTAGCTGAGAAACGATGCCGGCGTAGCCCAGACTAGTGGCAGTCCTGGGGGAGATGCAGATAGATTCAAGAGGGATCTGGTGAAGAAAATCACGAGGCTATGGACTGGCTGGGATGGCACAAGGTCCTCTGCTGGGCCCGCACTGGCCAGCGGGAAATAGCATGCACACTGCACCCAGGAAACGGGGCCCCATCTTGAGCATTAACCACCCCCCCCAGGCTATGGGAAGCAGAGGGGGCCTATGTGGGCAGCAAGGGCACAGGACCGTCTTCTTCAACAGCGGAGGGCTGCCGTTGGTGGGGGAAGGGACAGTGGTCAAAGGCCAGCAGTGGAAGAATCTCCCTGCCTCAATGCATGGGAGAAACTTCTGCTATCGGAGGGGTGCAAAGGAGCAGGGGTCACCTCACTGAACACTTTCAAGCCGGGGCCAGGCACAGCCCAGTGGGGGCAGTCCAACAGCGTTCCAGCATCAGATGGGCATCAGAGGGGATGATTCCAAAGCACACCTCAGCCTTGACCGGGTGCCGCCGGCTGTGTTCTCAGGACACCTGGTACTGGCAGGGGACGCCGGGGGCGGCAGACGTGGTGATGAGCGGCGTGCGCTGCTCAGGCACAGAGCTAGCCCTGCAGGAGTGTCAGAGGCACGGGCCGGTGCACTGCTCCCACGGCTCAGGGCGCTCTTCGGCCGGGGTCTCCTGCACACACAGTAAGTAACCCCCATGGCACCGCCAGGCCCCCCTCCCCCAGATGGACTTGGAGCAGCGGCTCTGCCTTTACTAGCTGTGGGTGGCCAGGTCACCGGTCACCTGCGGACCCAGCCTGGCCCTGCCCAGCAGGTGGAGTTTGGGGAGGATTAAAGCAGAGAATAGGGGAAAACACAGAGTTGGATTTCTCACTCTCTGTGTCATGACCGATAGTTGGGGAAAAACAAAACAAAACAGGAGAGGAAATGAGAATGTGTTGGACTTAGTAAGGGCAGTCTTTTCTTCTGGGAATGATGTACCTGTGCACTAGGCTGCAACCGTGTGTCCTCTTCCTGAGCTGTGGGAATCGCCCACCAGGCTATAGGACAAGACTGTTTGGAGGCACGGGTCTGCCCCACACACCCAGATTCTGGGGGCAGCAGCGTCTGTGTGACTCCTGCCCACTGAAGCCGAGCTACCACATCCTGTCCCAGCTGCAGCTGGCACCACACCAGGCGGCCGCCGGACCCCCTTCCCAGCCAGGCTTCCATGCCAAGACTGCCTTAACCTTGTCCGTGGGCCTGAGGGCTCCTCTGCCCAGTGCACCTTAGACGATACTAGGTCCTCACGGCACACCCTTGCCAGCAGGGAGGTGTGGCACCAGCCAGGGCCTTCCCAGCACCAGGGCTCGCAGCGTTGGGGACCTGCTCCCCAGTGCCTCCCCGTCCTGGAACCCTTGTACCCCTCCCTCAGAGCAGCAGCTCTCAGCCTGAAGGCTTTGGCCTTTTGCCACCGCCAAGCACAGACAGGCAACCTGCCCACTGTGTGACCATCCCTATTTCTCCTCTGTGATCTCGCTCCTTTTTTTCTTTGCCCACTCTCTTTCTCCCTCTCTCTGGAAGCTCTCCGTTTTTCCCTCAGGAACCCTAGGGTTTGCTGGTGAGCATAGCCTAGGCGTAAGCACAGGACTTGGGAGCATTTAGCGATGGTCCAGGCAGCCTCTGGCCGGCCCGCCCAGCTCCCACTGCCACCCTCAGTGCCCACCTGCTGGAATTAACCAGCAGTCCCATCTCACCATCCTCCACACATAGCCTCTCATCCGGCTGATGCCTCTACCAAAAATGTGAACTCTTGCCCTGTTCTTGCAAGGAAAAGCCCCGAGAATAGGTGACTTTTCTCTCCTGATGTGACGTGTAAGAGTGGCAGATCTCCAGTGGCATGTGGGAAGGGAGACACGTGGCTTCCGAGGTGGGTGAGAGCCCCTGGGACAGGGAGGGAACAGCATTTCTGACACGGTGGGTGTTTCCACACAGAAAAGCACCAGAAATGTCCTGAAACTGCAGTGGGGTGGACCAGAATGGCGGAGCCCGGGAGCAGGCTCAGAGATGAACTCTCCTGACTCTCCCTGCCAGCCCTCTCCCCTCACGGCCCTGCTTTGAAGGAACTGAGACCCAGGGTGACTGAGCTGAGGAAGCCAAGCCAGTGCAGCAGGGCTCAGGAAGGACTGTGTGAGCTAGAGCACACAAAGGCACTTGGAAGCTGAGGAGCACTTTACAAAAGAAATACCAGCTTGCATCAACGGCACGCTTACCCGACAGTGACCTGAGCATGTTACGGGAACTGGCATTGTTGGCATGATTATGATCTTCATCTTAGGGACGCGGAAAGTGGAGCCAGAAGGTTAAGCAAGTTACAGAGCTAGTGAAAGGTGTGGCCAGAAACTAAGCCAGACTTGAACCCCGGCAGCCTGGCCTCAAAGCTGTCATGCCCACCCCGGGCACGGGAGCTGCTTGAACTCACCTCTCCTGACTCCTCCTTTGGGTAGAGCCCTGCCCTTCTGGTAGCTCCCCGGCAGAGAGCCCCTACGCCCGCGAGCAACACGGTTGTCTTTCTACCTTTGCCCCGCAGGCGCTCCGGACCTGGTGATGGACGCCCAGCTCGTGCAGGAGACGGCCTACTTGGAGGACCGGCCGCTCAGTCAGCTGTACTGCGCCCACGAAGAGAACTGCCTCTCCCAGTCTGCCAACCGCATGGACTGGCCCTACGGGTACCGGCGCCTCCTGCGCTTCTCCTCACAGATCTACAACCTGGGCCGGGCTGACTTCCGTCCCAAGACAGGACGCCACAGCTGGATTTGGCACCAGTGCCACAGGTGAGTGCCTGCTCACACCGTGGCTCTCGAGAGATGAAAAGCTGAGTCTAAGAACCAAAGCAGTGTGGTCTTTCCCTGACCCCTGGCACTCTGAGGGAGAGCGCCTCTTCGCCTCCAGGAGCTGGCAGGAATGGAGGGGGCGCTGACCGGGCCTGCCCCAGAGGCCCTGCCTTGACGGTGCTCACAGGCCGCGGAGCAGTCATCGCCAGCAGAGCTGGGCTCAGTTAGAATGCTATGGCACGATTAATTTCTCTGTGGTAGACCTTAGGCCTTGTCTTTAAAAGCCACATAAGGTGGGGACTCCTAGAAACCTGGAAACCCAAAATAGACATCCCATCCAGGATGCTGGCTCGGCAGAAAAAGCTTGCTGGCTTCTGCAGCAGCAGAGCAAGGTCGCCTAAAGAAAAGCAGGAACGCTGGGACTGAAAGAGACAACAGACATTCTTTCCTATGGAGTCTCCAGCCCAGACAGGAGTGACAAGGCCTCTGACAAAGGCAGAATGGGAAAGTGGTGGTTTTTACCTTTAGGAAGCAGCATGGAGGGGGGAGCGGAGTGGAGGGGGCAAAGTTGGGACTTGGCCTTGCCGAGATAATGAGCACCTTCCCCTGTAGCGGGAACAGGGCTGTCATCAGGCCTGGACTGGAAACAATGGTAGCAATTTGGTCTCAGGCTCCCAGGGAGCAGAGTAAGCACCCCAGCCCTGAGGCTGGTTCCTGGAGGGGTCCCCGCTCCCACCTCCGCTCGGGCCTCGTGGCCAGGCACCAGCCTCCTGGAGGCTAGCAGGGCAGGGCTTCCCCTCCTCACCTGGGTTCACATTGGCTGGGGGCAGCTGTGCCTTGCTGCCAGCCAGGGGGTGCCAGGAAGGTAGACCATGGGTCACACGAATCCTGGCTCGGAGAGGGAGAAGGGCAACGATACCGTTCCTCTCTGGGTGATGTGGGGGCCCAGTGCCTCCGTGTGCCCTGCCGACTCCTCTAGGGGGACCGTCCACTGCGGCTGCCCGGCTGCCAGCTCTTCCCCTTCCACAGGCACTACCACAGCATCGAGGTCTTCACCCACTATGACCTACTCACTCTTAACGGCTCCAAGGTGGCCGAGGGGCACAAGGCCAGCTTCTGCCTGGAGGACACACACTGCCCCACAGGTACGTGGTTCCCCGGCAGCATGGCCTCCTGGTGGTCTCTTCCTCAGCTCCTTCAGGGTGAGGCTCCCTTCTGCCCTCCGCCAAGAGCCCCCCACCCCCACCCCAGGCACCTGGAGACTCTGGTCTGGCAACAGTCTGCACTTACCTCCTGACATCTCAGGGGGGAGGTCTCTGCTACCGCTGCGTTCCACTTATAGAGGCTTAATACTTCCGATTTTGGAGGAGAGTGGCAGGCCTATTTCACTTTGGCTAAATTCTCTGAGGGCACAGATTGTCTGATTCCTGTTTGCTGTCCCCACTGTTCCCAACCCTCCAGAATGGCATGGCAAATGCTTGCTCTTCAGAGGGTGGCAAGGATGGGCAAATGTATTAGCATGTAGGGTTGGGATCTTCCACCCGGAACTCCTAGGCCGACAGGAATTTCCACTAGAGCATCCAGAGAAATCATCTCTGCCACAGACGGGGTTTGCTACCATGCTGGATTCATGGTTAGTAGGAATTTGGGCTCTGATTGCCAGGTAAGTTATCTAACAAAACTGTAGGTCCCTCATCTGATTGCACTTAAGGGGATGATGACCGGTGTGAGGATTCAGTGTGAGGAGCCTGGTGGCATGCAGGGTCCCGAGCACCTCTTCCCTGCCTCATGCCTCAGTAACCATCAGCGCCCTTCCTTCCAGGGCTGCAGAAGCGTTATGCGTGTGCCAACTTCGGGGAACAGGGAGTGACTGTCGGCTGCTGGGACACCTACCGGCATGACATTGATTGCCAGTGGGTGGATATCACAGACGTCGACCCTGGGAATTACATCTTCCAGGTAAGGGGGCTTGGGGATCCCCCACAGGAACTCCATTTCCTGCAGATGTTCCAAAAGTCTCCCTGCAGTCACATGAGGGAAGAGCTTCAAAAATAGGGTCTCCCACGGGTCTGGCACTTGAACACCAAAGGAGGATCCCGAGGACCTAGGAACATTAATGCCTGTCCTCTGGGTGCCCTGAAGGATGCTTAGGGCATAAACACCCTTTGCAGGACTGCATGAAATGTAAAGGATGATCACAGCCATGGTTGTCACCTACTTTCACTTGTCCCCTTGTCACTCTCCAGGTGGTTGTGAACCCCCAGTACGAGGTGGCGGAGTCCGATTTCTCGAACAACATGATGCAGTGCCGCTGCAAGTATGACGGGCACCGGGTCTGGCTGCACAACTGCCACACAGGTAACTACGAGCCCTCATGGAGCCAGCCGCGTATGGGCTCGGGCAGCTGGGAGCCCCTACCTGCACCCTCTGTAGGGCTGGAAGGTGGATGTGGAAGGCTAGGGGCAGGACAGAGACGAATTTCCCTTGACATCTTCACAGGTCCATTTCTAGACCCAACTAGTGACACCAGCAGCCTCACCCAGTCACAACTAACTTCTATACCCCTCTTTGTCCTTAAGGCTGTTTGGATTATAAACTGAGTCTCCCATCTGTCCTCTGAGTCTTTTCTGTTATTTCAAGCCAAGTCCAGATCTCTCTTTCCCAGTCCTGTTACTGTTCGCCCTCTCTTTTGTATGGCCTTTCTTAGTTGTGCCCATAACTGCCTCCCAGACAGAAGGAGAAGTCTGCCCGCCCTGTGTTGCTTACTCCACCTGGGGTCACTGCACAAAAGAAGGCGACTGCAGAGAACAGGGCTCAGGACATTTGCAGGACTGGTAGCACTGGATAATGGAGGAAGCAATGATTCAGTGGAGGGACAGAGTTGGAGCTGGTTGTCCTACTTAATCTGTAAAGAAAGGTAGCAGTCCCTTCTCTATCTTCAAGTTGAACTTGCCATGGGGAGTGTGCGCTCACACCCATATTAGCACATATGGGGCGGGGCAGGACTGCTTTATTCAGTCAACAAACATTTAATACCTAACTTGTGTTAAATACTGTGCCAGGCACTAGGGAAATAAATAGGAGTAAAATGAGGAATTCAGTGTCAAATTGGGTAAGCAGGCCTGCAAATGGATAACTCCAATACTCCTGAGTATCCCAAAGCTCAGGAACTAATGCTGAGCAAGCACAGAGAAGGCAACAACTTGGAGGCTAGCGAGATTTCCTGGAGAAAACATCTGAACTGGGTTTCAAAGGAGAGGCAGAAGTCAGAGAAGAAAGGAAGAACAGGAGAAAGAGCACAGGATTTGGGCCCAGAAGGCTTCACTGGGTTCCAAATCCAAGTCTGTCACTTTCTAGCTGTAAGACTGAGGAACATCTCAACCTCAGAGTTTTCTCTTTTTTACAATGGGGGAACCATATACTTCAAACCCACTGAAGTGCTTTGCAAGGGGGTTATAATGGTTCTTGCTAAGAGAATGACTCTCCTGTGGGCTTCTGGGAACAACTGACCAATTTTAGTCAAGAGGGGCAAAAAGATCAGATTTATGTTTTCAAAAGGGTAACTCTAGCTATGGATGCAAGACAGAGGAGAAAGAGGAAATAGTCCAAGGATTCAAAATTCTGTAACTGAGCAGGTTTTGCTGCTGC
This sequence comes from Spilogale gracilis, assembly GCA_004023965.1. Classification (NCBI taxonomy): domain Eukaryota; kingdom Metazoa; phylum Chordata; class Mammalia; order Carnivora; family Mephitidae; genus Spilogale; species Spilogale gracilis. The sequence continues at coordinate 67,551 of PITA01002647.1, read as the reverse complement.
GAAATGAGAAAGGAATGTTACTAGGAATTAGAACCTAAGGCTGCACAATGGAGAGAGCCTCCAGAATGCTAATGGTAGGCCGCAAAGGACACAGGGTGGTGAGGAAGGAAAGAAAAATAGTGCACTCTGACCACTATAGGGGTCCTTGCAGAAAACAGAGGACATACCAGAGAAAACAAAGTTATTTAATGAAAGGACTATTTATAGATGTATGAATAGGACTAAGGAAATGAGGGGTGTTGAGGCATCGGAGGATAAGCCAGAGTGGGAGACTGTTAATGCCTTTTGGTTTGAAGGGGCACAGGGTATCCTGGAGATAGGTAAAAACTCAAGCTTGGAAGGAGAACATGACCAGAGCACGAGGCATGGGAGGCCACCACCACAAGAACAGGGAAGAAATACCCCAACCTCTCCCTCCTTCTATCCACTAATCTGCTGTTGCTTCTCGCTGACCTAAGTCAGCCAGAAACCAGAGGATGAGGAAGCCAGGGTGAAGTAATCTAGGGCACAGAGAAAATAAAGAAGGGTAGAAAATGAATCTGGGGATGGTGGGTGGGCAAAGAATATCAGTACAACTCTTTCCACTCAATAGCCTATTCTTCCTGATGTCCCTGAAATTACACATCAGGGTCTATTTCTACAAAACATTTATGCCCCTGACTGACCTGATGTAAAGGGTGAGTGGGGCAGAATGTAGCTGTGTGGTAGGGCTGGCTACTTACCTGTTCTCCTTTGGTCCACAGGGGATTCCTACCGAGCTAATGCAGAGCTCTCCCTGGAGCAGGAGCAGCATCTCAGGAACAACTTCATCTGAAGCCATGACTGCACACTTCCAGCTGCTGCCCGCACACTGGATACCTCAGCTTACTGGAGCCATGCCCTCCATGGAGCCCTAACTCAGAGGGAAAGGGGTCAGTGCCAAGGGGCACCACGGACTGCTCAGGAAGCCTTTTGATGGCAAGATCACCAAACCAGCATGGTACTGCTCCCTCAGGAAGACTCTGGGCCTATCCCCTAAGGGCCTTTGGTCTATGGCCTCCAGGCTTTGTTCAGCTGAGCTCGTCATCCACAAGGAGACCCAGTCTTTACTGGATCTTGCCCCAGAGTTCCTGATTCAGGAGTAGTCAGTTCCTTAGGGATGGACGAAGTCCCCCATTTGAATGCTGCTTTGCAAATGTCTTGGAGAGTAGTGGACAAAAGGATAAAAATACACAGGAGGTAGGATTAACTCTGCTAGAACTCAGCCACAAGTGGCAGAGATGTTGATGAATCCAGGCCCTCATTTGGTCTGTGCTCATTAGAACTCACCGTTATTCTAAGAGCCCACTCTAGTGCCTTTACCTTTCTCCTACCACACAAATGGGTATTTCTAATAGCTTGGAAGCGAAGGCCTCAGGGACCTCTATCTCCTGATGGGCCAACACCACCAGTTACTGAGTGCTTGAGAAGGGGCAGGATTTGCAGAGGTGGCCAGATAGGGCCTTCCTATAGAAGAGCAAGAGAAGGCCAAGCAGAAAGACTGTTGCAGTGGTATGGACCCCAGCCCCTGCCAGGGCCTCTGCCAAGGAAAAGAAAATATATATGCCATTCACCTGGCAGGCAATCCAGTCTCCCTCAAGATCACTGTGCATCTCAGGACTGGCCTCGATTTCAGGTCTCAGCCAAGATTCTGGAGTGAACTTTGCATGAAATAAATTAGACACCCGTAAGAGATGATCTTTATGGGGCTGATGCCCCAATGCCAATAAAGGCTGCTCGCTATGGACGGCTACATAGATAAGACTGGCTGTGGCTCTTTGCAGTTCCCAGCACACGATGTCTAACTTCTTCAACTCTTGCTGAGCTGGGGACTAGGATGTGTGGGGGACATACCACTCACAACAGTCCTACTACATTTCTCTATTAGCCTATAATCTGCTTCCCAATTCCCTCCCCAGGCTCAGCGCTGAAACCTGGGTCAGCAAGGTTAAAGGATGAAAGGGAGGGAAGAAGGAAAGTCGAAGGATTGTAAACTTTTATAACTGAGGCTGCAAAATCAAAATGAACGGTAGCAGATGGGGCAGATTTACAATAGCACCCCCTCCCCACAACAGCCATCCCCTCCTTAGGGAGTAAAAAGGACATAATCTGAGCTATCCTCTATGCATACAAAGAGGTATTCTTTCTTCTTCTCTTCTAGCTTTGCTCTTCTCCACTCCTTCATCTCCTTCACTAGGCAAAGGGAGCATTATATCTTGGCATGGCAGCTTAGGTAAACAAGGGAAGGACTGATTTCCTGTTGGACCCGGCAAACATCGCCCGAACAGTAATAACATTATACTCACACACGCAGCTAATGGCCTGTGAAAGAATGTGCAGCCCGTGGGGGAGCGTGTGGCGACTGATGACTACATTCAGGTGGGGAGGTTACCCACCACTTCTTCCTGGATCCAGTTTCCAAAAGGGCCAGAAAAAGCAGGCCAGGCAGCCAGCCACTGGCTCTGGTCTCAGTCTTGCTGCCCACATCATACGTTAGGTGCAACCAGTTCCAATTCTTGGAAAAAGCTATACAAGGGCTGTGCTGTTACACCACCAAGTTGAAAGGGAAGGACTGGTGTCTGGCATGACTTGTAACCAGGTGAGGAATGTGAACAGAATACCAACCACCAAATTCCAGACAGAACCAAAAATGTCAGAAGATTTTCACTTCAGCATTCTTTAGTCTCACAGAAGCTGAAGGGCTGGGAACCTCAGCTTACTGATTAGAAGCCCAATTTACTTCTATGCCACCAAGACCTTCACTCTGTGGAGAGCATATTAGAACTCTAGGGGAATGTACCTTTCTACTACAAATTCCAGGTGACACTGGGATTTAGTCATTTAATATAGACGAGGCAACAGAAACGCCTCGCAGAATGCGCCCCAGTCTCCTGGAATATCTAACAAAGGAGCCGGCGGCAGCTACAGGGTGCTCTCTGGTCAGCTCTGCACGTGAAGCCACGGTTTCCATATGGCCAAGGATTTGGTTCCCATCTAGACAAGCTCAGTGTAGTCCTTGCTGGGCCACGGCAGCTCCTCTTACCTCCACCCAGTATACATCAGTTCCAACAACTGGAAAAATGTAAAAAGCCCATTTTCTACTAATGGTGGAAGCAGCAACACTCCATTGCTTTCAGTATTAGCTAAAAACAAATCCCTTTTCTGGCCTAATTATAAGGATAAATCTGAAAGTTCAAAGTGGCTAAAAAAAAAAAAAGCATATGCTACTAGCCACCTAGTACACAGAATCAGAATGAGAACAGTACCTTATGAAGTTATGAGTAACACAAGAAAACTGGGTAATAAACACATGGCTCTATATTACCATTGACAAGGCCCTTAAAAGCCAGTGATATCGAGCGCCTGGGTGGCTCAGTGGGTTAATGCCTCTGCCTTCCACTCAGGTCATGATCTCAGGGTCCTGGGATCAAGGCCCATGTCGGGCTCCCTGCTCAGCTGGGAGCCTGCTTCCTTTGCTCTTCCTGCCTGCCTCTCTGCCTACTTGTAATCTCTGTGTCAAATAAATAAAAATCTTTAATTAAAAAAAAAAAAAGCCGGTGCTATCAGAAAGGGGAAGCACCTCAAAGACAAGTGATAGGAACAATCATCTTTTTTACTGCCCAAGGTCACTCTTAGCCTTGAAGAATCAAAACAGAACAAAGGAATACCTCAGAAATAGACCATTCAGTATGAAGAATCCACTGCCTTTCCTCTCCAATGCAGCCATGTTATTCAGACACGCCTGCCCATCTTAGAGAAGTCTGTTCTATGAAGACCAAGAGCACAAGTCCTGTAGATACCAGCCAAAAAGAGGTGCCTTGGTCTAGGCAGTACTACAACAGAGGGTCAAGACGAGGATTTTTTTAATCCCCCCCGCAACTTGAAAAGAAAGCACTGAGTATGAACAAGGGACACTTTCAGAACTGACCAAGAATAAAAAAACCAGTGCTGCAGAACTACAAGAGGGCTCCAAGACCGGAATAGCAGCAGAGGTGGTTGGGTCAGGGCTAAGACCAAGGCCAGTGTCATCTGAGAAACATTTGAACAGAGCCCCCACTCCACCATGTTCTAGGCAATGCTAATACTCCGTCATTGCCATGGGCACGAAATCATACGAGTATAAGGGTCTTGCCCTCAATGAAAGCATGAAAGGACACCATTTCTTGCTACCTCAGTCTTTTAAGGCCTAGCGCTACCATTTCTTCAGTGCAGAACTTCCTTCCAAAAGCAATGTGAACACAGAAGATGGATAAAGCCTAAATTGGTGGCTCAGACTTGTCATTGTCCTTTAGGAAATTTCTCACTGCCCAGGTGTTTTGTTTTATTCTGACAACTCTTCATCATAATGGATGGTTTGGTGTTGCTTGCCAAGCGCCTCTGGCACAGGCTAGGAAGATGATACCGAGAACATGCTGAGTGCCAGATGCCTTCTGTAAAATGTCAGGGAGGGCAAGAACAGGAGGGGAGCTACCACATACCAATCCCAAGAGACCATTTTTTTAGTACACTATGGGACAGAGAGAGGCGTGGTGGTCTACTCAGTAGGTGGGGCTCAATACAGCCAGCAGACCCGCTGAACCCATGCACAGCACCACAGGGATGGATACGAGGAGGGCTGTTCTCCAATTTTTTTGTGGGAATGACAAAATTAACAAAGAGCAGAGTGATGTGTGTCATGAAATGAGCTTTAATGTCTCCCTCTCACAACACGATAGTACTGTTTTAACTGGAACTAGCACACGGCTTCCAGAGCTGGCTTCCTGTGAGGACAGAGGCTGGCAGGCCCTTGGCTGCTGGGCTGCTGGAGCAGCTCCAGGCCTCAGCTCAGTACAAACGCCCACATCTGCCGCAGTTCACCCACTCTTAAGCTCTGGAAGTGACAGTGTCAATTGTGTGAGTACCAAGTACTTCAGACACTGTTCCATCTCTGTACTAACTGCTCCCTCCAACAGCCCTCAGTTCTGTGAGGCCTGAAGGAGCATGCCGCCTTTGCAGGGCTGAAATCTCCCATCATCGCAGGTTTGAATCCTCTGTTTTGTATCTTCTTCAGACATCTTAGATGCATGAACCAGGCTAACAATGGGATTCGCCCGGCCCATAGGACTCTTGGAAGTCCTATCCAAGCCGGCACAGGTGAGCTCCCTGGCCGATGGCTCCCTTCTATGCCCAACACAGGAGGGCAGTTCCAAAGAACTGCAGTTAGAAGTGAAGACAGATAGGAGTCCACCTTTCTTTGTATCTAGTCAGTGCTCGTCTTGATGGCTTTCTCTCTCTCTTTCATTAACATGCACTTTGGCATGTACACAGAACTCTAGAAGATCCTCCTATCTGAAGACTACGGAAATATTTTCTGAATTCATAGAACTACCCCTTCATTGAGTGATGTTCAAACCGCAGACTGGTCTCTCCCTTCCCAGATATCTTCCCGTTGCTTGGCTTCCAGTCGTTTTCTCTCTGGAAGTAAGGACAGTGTTGAAAGTGGGAGTACATTTCATACCACCAGGTACTTTTCCTTTAATCCAAATTATAAGCAAATTTTAATCACAAGATAAGGATTTTCTGGTCTTCTCTGACTCCAAGAGTTAATATTTTTAACTTTCCAAACGTTTTGTAAATGAAAACAATGTGACTAGTACTTATACTAAAGAGAAAGATCTGGGACTAACAGAAACAAAAAGTCTATGGACTTTTATGTGGGGTGCCTGGGTGGCTCAGCTAGCTACATGTTCAGCTCCTGATCTCAGCTCAGGTCTTGATCTCAGGGTTGTGAGTTCAACCTACTTGTTGGGTTCCACAATCCAGTTTTGTTGATAATGTATTTATTTTAATTCTACTTATCAACTGGTTAGTGGTTCAATATAATTGCCTGTTATTCCCACTTCACTGATCTTTAAAAATTTTCAGTAGGGACAGAGAATATGTTTGAATATTCTTCTGCGTTCTTGCTCAAATGGAAATGGTAGCCATTGGGCTTTATCTGTATCCTCCTATTACAGTCTCACAGAAAAAAACATTTCAGAGGCAAATCAAATTTCAGTATTTTCAGAGCACTTTCAGGAGTCAAAAATCTTTTGGATGCACAATTCCAACATGGAAAAATGATCATATATAATGAAGAGAAACAGAACTATTTCTAAAAACAAAACAAAAACACTACTCTAGGCAATCCATCTTCAATTTTTAACAGAGAAACTTGGTTTCCATTTAATACTATTACCAAAACCTGAGACAATATGACCACATTATGATTTGGTGACACAGCACTTCATTAGATACCATAATACTAGTTCTAGTGTCATGGCTAATCATTTACCTTTACAGTGAAATGTACATGATAAGCCTGAGTGCTTCCTCTCAGGGACTATTTCAGATAGTGTGTCTGCAAAAGATTTTGCAAGTCATGAACCAGGAGAATTATTACAGAAATCAAGGTGAGTTTAGAGTTAACACTTGCTATGTTGACATACCTCTCCAAATTAGCAGAATCCCTTACAAAATTCCTTTACTAAGCATCTGACTGTACTTTAAGGGCAAAGAACTTGGTTAGGAAGTTGACTGGCACTTGGAAATTCACTGCTATTTGGGCACCACCTTGTGGCATTATCTGAATATAGCAGCAAAGTTCTAACTTGAGAGGCCAAAAAAAAAAGGGTGGGGGCGTGGGGGTGAGCAAATTCAAAAGTGAAGGCTAATTAATTCAGTGCCTTGTGACTTGGCTTTAAGACAGGCTTGAACTGGGATTGGGATTCTCCAGGGAGATAGCATTAAGGAAAACTGGCTTGTCTAAAGGATTCCAGTGTTTCTCAAGAAGGCACTTCAGTTTTGATTCTTACAAACCGGGTGAAGTTAGAAGGGGATCTAAAAAGTAAAAGCAATGTTGGATGAAGGGCGCCTATGTGGCTCAATTGGTTAAGTGTCTGCCTTCAGCTCAGGTCATGATCCTGGGGTCCTGGGATGTAGCCCCAAATTATGAATCACAATCCCTGCTCAGAGAGGAGTCTGCTACTCCCTCTCCCTCTGCCCCACCCCCTTCTTTTGTGCTCTGTCTCTAGCTTTCTCTCTTAAATAAATAAAATCTTTAAAAAAAAAGAGAGACAGAGAGAGAGAGAGAGAGATAAACAGCAGGCAATGTTGGACGAAAACCGTCAAAAACTGGTTCTGGATTCCTAGAAAAAGTGAAGAAACCAGGAAAGTGAAGTACTAGAACTCAGATTTTTTCAATAAGCTCAGAAATTTAAATCAGAAAGGCTATCTGGGAAGTTCTAAGAAAAGAGATCCAGATACAGTAGAAAAATATGACTGCCCGTAAACTACAAGTCCAAAATCAAAGCAGTTCTGAAAACAAGAACAAAATTTTTTAAAGTTGAGAGCCAAAACTTATTTGGTGGTAAAATATAACTTGAAAAAATAAGAGGCTGCTTAGAGTCCTATATATGTCATTTTATGGAACAGTCATACACTTTGTGGCAGAAATATTGTTAGTGTGTTTGACTTTGGTGTTACGATATATATATGAAGATAACCATATTATCTTTCTAAAATTGAAAAAGTTTAGAATACTGCAACATTTTCTACCCTAATGCTTTCTAATGAAAGATTATACATCTCTACTGCCAAATATTTATAAATATAAAAGATAACTCCGGTGGTAAGCCATATGAGAAGCCAACGAAGGCTGGGGCACAAACTAAGAGGCATAATAGTAGCAATTGTGAGGCAAACACTCCGAAATTCAGAACATGAGTACAGAAGGGCTTTTTAAAGAAGAAATGGAAGCATGGAGAAGCTAAGTGACTTGCCTAAGGTTATACAACCAGCGAAAAAGTCAAACTGGAACATGGGTCCTTAATTCTTCAACCAGCATAATTTCCACTGTCCTGACATCTGAAAGTATGTACAAAGGTAAAAATGGAAAAAAAAAATATGTATTGACAGAAAGATAAGGAAGCATGCCATCGCTTTATTAAAAAGAGAAAGGAAAGCAAACAGCTGACAGACTGCATTAAAAAAAAGCTCCTGTTAACTTTACCTCCCACAATTAAAAAAAGTAAACTAAGTAAAGGGAAAGCTCAACAGCAGGCCTAAGGGCAAGGAACTAAAGAAGAGAATTCATATGAAATGATTAACTTACAGCACACGCGAGCCAGCCCTGCAGACTTTCATTTCCCAGTATGAGAAATCAACTGGCAGAAATGATTCTATTAAATGAGGTGACTGAATCACCACTTACCACTGAGGGAACAAAAGGGGCTGAAGATGAAAAAAAGGGCCAATTTGGTGTCATTTCAAAAGAAAATAGAGAAAAGGGATATAAATTAAAACTTTCAAAATCTACTTCTACACCTAAGAAAATAATGGAGAAAAATCATCACAAAATTCCCAGGTGGCTGCCTACGAATAATAATCAACATGAAGACTGGAAGTCCAAGTCTGGTCAGACTCATCTAATTGCCTTCTTTTATGGATTGACAGATCTGATAGATGAAATAAGTAATTTAAGTAACCTCTTAATTTTAGCAAGGTTTTAGATTTTAGGCTTACCAAGTATTTATATAATCATTAATATACTGGGAAGTATATAGTCTGGATCACAGAAGTGTTAAAGGGGCATTTAACTACGGAGAGTGGAATGTTCATCAGTGTATTATGAAGTGTCAACACAAAGAACTCTGTGCTACTTATATATAGCAATAGTTGGTAAACCAAATAGTTAATCCCAGGGTTAACACTTTCATCTCTGATATAGATCAGGGATGTAAGTTTACTAAATAGAAGGTGAAGGCAAAAATATGGGTAAACACTGCACCTTAGAGAAAAAGATCACATTAAGACGGAAAGAGAAATGTGGTTAGAAATGAAGGGAATTTCACATTAGGGAAGAAAAGACACAAAGAAAATGTCACATGACCCTGATTATGAGTCAGCAATGCAGCAGAGCCCTTGAAGGCAGATAATGGAATGCCTAAACAAGATTTCAAAAAGTAGCAGTTGTGATTAAATTTTTTTTTATTACAGCTAAGTACTCTATAGGGATGATTTTACTCTTAAATTCTTAGTGATTTAATTAAGCAAACTAGGAGATCAAATCATTGTTTACTTATTCTGCTTTTCAGGCCTGTGACCCAAAAGATGCCTTTTACAACCAACCAATTAATCACTTACCCCAAGAGTAAAATGGAAATAAGTTATGAAATAGAATTTTGGCAGGCTCTGAAAATGAGAAAGCACCTTATTCTGAGAAGTAATGGTATCTTTTACCTCCATTTTAGGTGGGAATTAAGTGTTCTGATAAATGAAACATGGGGAAATTTTACAATTACTCCTGCATCTGGTCTTTAAAATGCAGTTTTATTGTTTTGTGTAAATCACTGGTTTAAAATATGATTAAGTCAAATACAAACGATCAAGGACAATCCATGCTTTGATTTCCTGCTCTGTGTACCACTCTGATCTATTGTGCACTCTGCTGGACTAAAAATCACTTCCCCCATGTTCTAAGACTTACAAACTAAAGTTTTTATCCTCCAGATATACATACTATGATTTGCTTAAAATGATCTGGGTACTTCTTTTTTCTCAGTTCTTCCCAGGGTAATGTTACTTTCTCAAACTCCTTTAAAGAAAAGAAAAAAAACCTTGCCAAAAACTTTCTTTCCCTCTTTCTCTATTTATCTACCTATCTACCTACCTACCTATTTATAAGCAGGTTCCATGCCCATTGTGGAGCCCAACACAGGGCTTGAACTCACAACCCTGAGATCAAGAGTCGGACACTTAACCAACTAAGCCACCCAGGCACCTCTGAAACCCATTTTTTTTTTTTAAGATTTTATTTATTTATTTGACAGAGAGATCACAAGTAGGCAGAGAGGCAGGCAGAAAGAGAGGAGGAAGCAGGCTCCCTGCCGAGCAGAGAGCCCGATATGGGCCTCGATCCCAGACCCTGAGATCATGACCTGAGCCGAAGGCAGAGGCTTTAATCCACTGAGCCACCCAGGTGCCCCTGAAACCCATTTTTAATGAAGAACTAAAACACAGACTTCTCATTAAAAAGGGTAAGAGGACCAAAATAGGGTGAGGGAACTTAGCAGGAAGTATTTAAACCATAAAATCACAAATCCCAAATTCATTAATTAGGTTTTCATATGCAGTGTTCAACTCTGGGTTTAATAAAAAAAAGAGGATTTGAAAGAGTTCACAGTAGAATCACGAATGAGACAAGATTTATGAAGAAAAAGTGACCAATGTCAGTCATGCATTCTTCAGTCAATGAACATACACAGTAAGTATCTTTTTATGAACCAGACACTAAGCCAGACAGCAGAACTCCTCAAGTGGAGGTGGGGGGAGAGGAGACAAAGCCTAGCTATTCTATAATACTATTTATAATAGTACCTATATCAGGATGGCACATAGATTTCAGGGTAAGTCAGGCATTCGTTTTGCTTTGTTGGAAACTAGAACACAGAGAGTATAAGAAACAAGCCCATGGCAACACGGCTGAAGTTAATGGCAAAAACTCTATTATATAAGCCCAGGTTCCCTTATTCCTAAATAATGTGTTCTTGATGTCTAAAGATTAGAACAGGATGGTATCCACATGCTCCCTGTTTCTACAAAGGAATAAAGAAAAAGAAACTGGCTTAAACTACTGTACAAATTTAAGTTAGACCTAAGGAAGAATTTTTTGACAGTAAAAGCTGCTAACCATTGGAACAGATAACCAAAAAAACAAAAAACAACCCAAAAAAAGCCTGCCATATTTCACTTTCTAAAGACCTTAAAAATTCTTTTATTTTTTTCCCCTGGGGAAAAAAATGTTAATTATTCCAAAAGTCCTTCAAGCAGGATTACAGCATTGTAAAGAGAGCATGGCTTTTAATTAGAGAGACCTTGGTTTAAATGCCTTCTCTCAATTTACCAACTAGGTAACTTTAGGCCATGTACTTAACTTCCCTGGGTCAGCTCTAAACTGGTATCTTCCATCATGGAATAATAACTTATTACATTGCCTGGAGTTGTCTTCCCATCCTTTTAATCACAAAAACCCCATCATGCTTTTAATCCTAAAATCTTCAGAACTAAAAACAAATAATCCAATTAAAAATGCGTGAAAGACTTGAACAGATATTTCTCCAAAGACGACATACAGATGGGCAAAGACACGTGAAAAGACACTCAACATAACTCAACCTCACAGGAATGCAAATCAAAACCACAAAAAGATATTATCTCACACCTGCCAGAAGAGCTAAAATCAAAAGCCTATCGAACTACACGTGTTGGTGAGGATGTGGAGAAATAGGAACCCTTGTGCACTGCTGGTGGGAATGCTAAGTGGTACAGACACTGTGGAAGACAGAATGGAGGTTCTTTGAAACATTAAAAATAGAACTACCGTATGACTCAGTAATCGCACAAATGGGTACTTATCCAAAGGAAAAAGAACCACTAATTTGATAGGACACATGCACCCCGATATTTATTGTAGCATTATTTACAATAGCCAAATTAAGAAGCAGCCCAAGCATCCATCAGTAGATGAATGGATAAAGAAAGTACTATTGAGCCATAATAAAGAATGAAATCTTGCCATCTGCAACAACAAGAATGGAGCTAGAGTGTAATGCAGAGCAAAAGAATAACATACGATTTTCATTTATATGTGGAATTTAAGAAACAAAACAAAGAACAAAGAGGGAAAAAGAGATAAACCAAAATAACAGACTCTTTTAACTATAGAGAACAAACTGATGGTTACCAGAGGGGCAGTGGGTGGAGGGACTGGTGAAATAGGTGATGGGGATAAACAGTACACTTATCTTGATGAGGACTGATAATATACAGAATTGCTGAATCACTATATCATGTACCTGAAACTAATTTAACAATGTACATTATACTGGAATTTTAAAAATTCTTCAGAACTGGAGAAGAGAAACAACTGCTTAAAATCGTGTTTTTTTTCTTACTCAAGGCAGATATCCTCATCTGATTTTAAGTCTTAAGAGCAATGAAGAGCACAACATCAGAGGACAGGTGCCTAGTGAAATGCCAAGTTTTCTTAAAAGAGGATTATAGGAAATTTAAAATTAAAAAAGTACTGATAAAAAATATGCACTGGAATCTGTGTTAGACTCACCATATAATATTTCCACTATTACTAAAAACAGCAGCAGCTAACATTCATCATATACTTATTATAGGTTGACAGAAACAGAAGAGCACACATTCTGATGGGTTCTGAAAATGACTAAGCATCTCTTGTGGATGATCTCAATTCATTTCCATTTTATGGATGAGGAAACAGAGCCTCCAGAGTAAGTACTCTACCCAAGGTCGCACAGCTAGTAAATGGTAGAACTGAGAGACAGACGTAGGCAGTCTGATTCCAGAATCTAATGTTATCCACCATGCTGTACGGATCCCTCCCCTTCCGGTGGAAGGAGATCTGGAACAAAAACAACTGTTCTGTTTAAGATCTAAATGGTACTTTTAATTTCCGCAGGAAAAAAAATCTTTTTTTTTTTTTAAAAGAAAAAATAAGTGAGCAGCCTTGGGCTCCATGCAGCCAGGTACAAGAATATCTGCCTAACGCATAAAGAAGTCAGAAAGAGATATATCAGGAATTTTAATATGCGTTTTCCCAGCTATAAAGAATGGGAGAGCTCTGAAGCATAATAAAGGAAGAATCTTCTATAATCTATATAGCCTCAGCACCAATGGGTAAGAGGAACTTATCACAGGGAGTCTCCATTTACAACTAAAGGCCTTCTTTAAAAAAGTATGTAACAGGGTACTCACTGAATCATTTTTAATTGCATCACTGAACTGTCCACTGGGTAAGTGGGCATTTAAAACAAATACTTCAAATGAAGCTGCATGCTACTGTGTTTACAGAAAAACCGAGAGCAGTATTCCAGATGGCCTCGGTACAAAACTCCTGCCGCAGTATATGGAGCGATCCGGTTAAGGTGACACGCACAGGGTAGAGAACCATGAGATGCTGCGGAGTTGGATCTTCTCTCTCAACTGATCTGAGATAATTGTGGTTACCACAGAGAAAGCACTTTCCTCAGAGATAACCAACTACTGATGGGTTAAGGGTATGACACGTTCTATTACTGCCATCTATAAAAAAACAGGTCCTATATAGTCTGTAAAGGGCCTTTGAGTGAAGATGCATTGGAAAAATCAAAACTGCTTCATTCTAATCATTAAGGCTTCAAAAATTAGTTGGGTTCCATGCTGAAACTCTCGCACCTGCCATGACACACTCTGTCACTGGTTATCTGGCCAGTGCAGCTGAGCGTCCTCAGGCTGCCTGCTATCACAGTGGAATGGACAGGAAGTATTAATGGCCTTGTTAGACCGGCAATAAACAAGGAGTTTGAAACTTCAATTCGTTTAATGGAAAAATGAAGTTACTTTTTGGTAAGTGGAATTTTCAGAATAAATTGCCTTCACAGATTCCACAGATCGTGGGCTAAGGCAATACGACTGTCTAAAGCCTGGAAGGTTGATAAAAAGTACTTATGTGTAAAGCCAGAGTCCCAGGCCCCTACATATAAGTCAACAGCCTAGAAAGAGGGAAGAGAAAGATTTTAACCTCAATTCCAAACTACAGGAAAAGAAAAACCCCACTGTGGATCAGTGGAAATATTTTCCAAGAACTCGTAGGTACTGCAAAATAATCAGAAGATACGTTTATCTAGATGTACTCTAATGGAGCCACTCAAGACTGTCTTTAGAGAAAAAAATACCTCCTATAGTTTCTATCATCCATGTCAGTCGCTGGCTTTTCCTTAATCTGTCTTCTACTTGCACTCTAAATCATTAGATAATATCATGGCCTGGCCCCATACAACCACAGCATATGTTTTCTGCCTGGGAGACTTCTATGTCTTCACAGGAAGATTTTGCTCAGACTTTGGAGCAAGAACTATAGAAAAAGTCATGGATGATGAACTGAAAAGACTGAAACCAGCTCTTGGAAAAACAACAGTTAAGAGCATGGATTAGGATGCCTTGGTGTGTGGAACTAGAGAACAAATCCTGAAATGTCTTCCCTCTAAATATAAGGCACGAAAACAATTTCAATAAACTTGGGAGGCTTCTAGGAAATGGAAAATGACAAAATGGAATGGGCTTCATTCATTTTTTTAAAAAAATACATGCCTTATAGCGAACTCTAGAGAACTAGAGAGAAACGCCATCACTTCAACTCACCTCGAGCTTCCTGCAGTTTCTTGAGCTCTGCTTCCCTTTCCATTTTGCTCTGCTTACTTCGAATCCCAAGGGCACTGATGACTAACCTTCTGGCTAGGGCTGCTGAAGTCTCAGGACGCTCCTTCGCTGGCTGTAGGAACTCTGAATAGGAAAAAGGAGGGGAGCAGGAGGAGGTAAGAAAGAGAAAGCACTCTAGCACCAAATGATTTAACTCCGTAATTAATATATAAAATAGACTAACAAGGGCTGCCTCAGCAGTAATTAATACAGGCCAATAAATGACGATCAGAGGAAACTAACATGGCAAAACACAAACAACCCTAGCTTCGCTATCTGTATTAACACAGTTTCTACAGTGACCCTTGAAAATAGGTCAACACTGAGGTAAACCAGATAAGGATGTCATCAGAAAATGGTTGCTACACTGACTGGCCGTATCTCTCACTCTAAGTGACTGCTCAGATGCTGTATTTCCAACATAGTCTTTTTTCTTTTCTTTAAAAACATACTTTCTTTAAGACTAAAAATAAAAGTGATAGGTCTTTAGATCTCTAGATGTGCTAGAAAAAACAATAACACAACTATCAACAAGAAAAAGCCCCTGAGATTATAGGCTCACCAGCATAAGCTCTAGCTTTGGCTTTGGCTGCTCTTGTGGCCTGTGACAAGGGTCGGATTTTCACCATGGTATGTTTACTGCCCAGAGCATCACGAGCTGCAAAGAGGATAAATATAAGAAAGTAGAAGATATGAAGAAGAGTAATACAAAAGAAAATTTAAGGTGAGCTCTCAGAAAGTATTTCCTAGATGTCTAGATGTTATGCTTTATTTTTTTTTTCATGGCAAACAGAGATGGTCAGCTCTAGAAAATCCAGAAACAGCTTGGCAAGAGATTATTTTAGATCAGGGATCAGCAAACTATGGTTCTGTGACCAAATCCTTAGCCATCCACCTGTTCCTGTAACATTTTACTGAAACAGAGCTATTTCTATTTATTTGAATAGTGTTTGAGGACACTTTCTTGTTATAACAGCAGAATTAAGTAGTGACAGAGACTTTACATCCTAAAATATTTACTACCTGGCCCTTAACAATTTGCAGACCCCTATTTCTAGGTGGTTCAGACAGGAACCAATATCTCTAATTTCTTTGAATGCCTCTGTATCACATCTATCATGAGGCTAATGATATAAGTGAAAAGGCCCAATCATATATTCAGAAAATAGGTATTATAATCTCTTGGGTTCAGTGTTACTTTAAATTCATTTGTCTGGGTAGAAAAAAAAAAAATCACAAAATTTTTAAGGTATCAGTCACACTGGCTTCTTAAATTTCTACCTATAATCTGTTAATGTATGATCGTAACTGATAGTTATATAGCACATAACCTTGGAAGGAGGTAGCTCTCTCTCCAAATTAAAACTGAAGTAAGGTGAAAAGGGAGAGGGAGAGAACATTGGTACAAAGTACTATGACTCAAAAATCTGTACCTACCATTTACCTGCACTGGCTGAATAATATGCCAGTTGGCTAGAATAAAAGGGAAATAAGAACAAGTAGCAAGAGAAAATAGTCAATAAGGAAAGACCACAGAAATCCACTAGGTGAATACCTGTAATTGGACTGGAGAATACTCCTAGGGCATGTGTGTCATCCACCCATTTAATGTCAAATCCTTTCTTTCTGCAAGAAAACAGCACAATTTTATTTCTTAAAATAAAATTTACTTTTATGAAACATCTTTATCATCATAAAGCATTTCATGATGAGATAAACACTCAACGAGCATATGGGGATGACATAAAAAACAGCTTGGAGGACAGAAGAAGCCACTGAATTTTAAAAGCAATAATACCATCATAAAGAACTACCTGGGAGTATTTTACATTTCCAGCCATTTTATAGACATCAACTAATTAATCCTCACATGTCCCTTGGGAAGGTAAATACTATTCACAGGAGATGCTCTTATGGGCTCAGAACAAGAAGAGGTGAAAGGAGTAAGCAGAGGAGGGACAGAAGAATATTGGAAGAGGAGATAAGCAGGGAAGGTCATCTGGATTTAGGGCAAATGTAGGTTCATGAACAGAAACAGAGACAGAGATAGAGAGGGAGACAGGTCATTGAAAGCAAGAAACAAATAAGAAAGAAACCCCCAAAAAACAAAAAAATCAAGTAATTGTGAAAAAAGACAACTATAATCAGAAAGGCTGACTTATTATTTCTAGTTGTAGAAAGGAAATAAGAAAGGGAAAACAGGAAACAATTATGGCAAACACAGAAAAATTCAGGATAAAAGATAGCAAGAACAGTGTAACATCAGACAGGATTAGAGAGAATCAAGAAAACGACTGTTAAAAACACCTTTACTTTGGAGCAGAGCTATTACATAATGAACATGATGACTATTAAAATAACGGCATTATTTTTTCAATGAGGAACTTAAAAACTGCTCACACATTCAACACAGTTCTGTAGAAAGGGTATGGGGTTGAAGGTAGGATACAAAAGGACTCAGGGTTCTGCCATCTTGAGATCTTGGGCAGATTTAACTTCTCTTGAAGCTAGGTCTGCTCACCTGTAGAAATGGACATAGCACATTCCAAACAGAATTATTGTGAAAATGGAAAGGAGATCATCTGTGAAAAGGCAAAGAGCACAGTGCTGAGCACTTACAGGCCTTTAATAAACGAACGGTGCTCATTATTTTTTATGACTAATAACAATACTCATCAGGAAGATTATTAATATTGATAAAGATGGTGACTAAAATATAAAGTTGATGTGGATATTTGACTCTCAGACATTAATACAGGCTTTTGCACCATGACCTTGACTTTATTTTTATAAAGCACTAAAAAGAAAGAAAAAGAGACAACAGCTAAAATATCTTCCTTCAGTCAAGAAAAAAATTTCTTTGAGGAAAAAAGGAATGAAGGAGGCTTTGAAGGTTAGAGAATTTCCTGAATGTAAGGGTAAGTTAGACCATGGCATAAAATGACCACAGGAGTTGGAGACTGAAGAAGTTCAATAGCAGAAGAGCCTGTATAGTAAGAGTTTACAAAAAGCTTAGAAAAAGACTTTAGATGGGATCCGGAGAGTCTTTTAGACTCTGGAATTTCATAATCCTTTAAAATGTTTTTCTTTTAGGAATGTTTTTGGTTTTGACAGAAAAATGGTCTTGCAGGTAAGATTAGGAAGAAACAAAGCAAAGGGAAATTAATAATTCATAAGAATTAACTAGGCTTTAGTAGGAAATTCTAGACAACAAATCTAATCCTTGGTTTTAAAAATCATCATTACTAGTAACAATCTAAGATAGTACTAATTTGATATTTAAGGTCATTGACTGGTTTTTAAAATTCATTAGGCACTTTATAGGGAACAGGCCCTGATATAGGGTCTTAACATGTTAATGAATTAGAGTGACCAACCCTATACACTTAGAGGTCTATGGAAAGATTAACTATTCTCTGGGATCCAGTCACCCCCTTATTTCTTTTAGCTATAGAACTGATACCCTCCCTCTATTCAAATTTAAGTGAGGTACTTGTCTACTAGCTAATTTCATCTGTTCTAGAACTTCATAGAAAAAGAGCGTGCTTTTTTTTTTTTTTTAAAGATTTTATTTATTTGCAAGAGAGACGGGGTGGGGGGGAATGAGCAGTTAGAGGGACGCAGAGGGAGAGAGAGAGGCAGACTCCCTGCTGAACAGGAAGCCCCATATGGGGCTCTCTCCCAGGACAGGAAGATCATGACCTAAGCTGAAGGCCGATACTTAACTGACTGAGCCACTCAGGTTTCCCTCGTTTTTGTACACAAAATTTCACTGAATACAGCCATGCTCATTTGTTTACATATATTATATTGTCTGTGGCTGCTTCTGTGCAATGATGGCAGAGTTGCCTAAAATCTTTCCTATCTGGCTCTTTAAGAAAAAGTGGGGGAACCCTAACTGACATAGCATCTTACAAATTCAAGATCTACATGAGCTGAATTTTAAATTTACATTTGTAATATCAGACAAAAGACCTAGTTCGTTTTTAATATCAGGATTAAAATGTTAAAGTATAATCCTTCTTCATATTGACTTCTTCCAGATCCTGAAGATCTTTTCCTTAATAACACTCTTTCTGAAGCTTATTTTTTAATTGTTTCTTTATTCCTGAAGTTTATTTTCTTCTTATAAACTAAAGATACAAAGGTATACTTCTGATTGTTTTACCTTGTCCTATATATGTATGAAATATACACATAACAAGAGTTAATGCAATTGTTTTCAAACCCGCTTATATCAGTTTAAATTTGTATTTTCACTACATGATTTAGTAAAATTAAAACAATGAAATATGAGGATGAAAAACAAAAGATGTTGTGTCTATAAAAACTTAACTGAGTGCTTTAGAATAGCAGAGAATAGTGAAGTTACTAAAAAATCCAAAAATGGGGCTACCAATTATGTTTGGGCAAAACAGCTATAAAAGAGAAAACGAGTAAGCACACAGAAACCTCTAAAGGTAAAGTTCTCATTCCACTTTAGTTGATATATTATGAGGATAACACACAAGAACTCTTCTATCAATAGATTAGCAACTTAAAAGGAAAGAAAAAAGGCCTTGGCACCATATCAAAGACTGGCAGGTGACTAGACATTTATATGTGTTGTTGAAATAAACTAGTTGAGACACATAATAATCATTTTTTATCATTCTCCACTTGACTATTTCTATCTCAGTGGTCAGAATAACCTCAAGTCAATAATTTAATTTACAATACTGCTGAACTCTTCGGGCCCTTGGTGGCTTGGTAGAAGAAAACATATATTCTCTCAGGAGAAATCCTCTTCTACTGTAGACTTCAATTCCCATAAATACAATGCCAAAGAAAATAGCTGGCTCCCAGTTTAAAAAAAAAAAAATTACTAAACCTCCAAAAAAGCAAGGCACTATGAGTGAGAATGTGCAGAAATAGAACTAAAAAAACTTCAGGTAAAGGAATTATCAGACACAGACCATAGAAGGTCTATGTTTAATATATTTAAGAAAGTTTTTAAATCTTGAAAATATTTTAGAAAAAAACAAGAAGCTAAAAAATCACCATGCAGATTTTAAAGAGAGAGAACTTAGGAAAATGAAAAATATAAAATGAAATTTAAACATTCAATGGACAGATTTAACAGCAAATTACACATGGCTGAAGAATAAAATAAGTGAAGTGGAAATTAGAGCTAAGGAAACTATTCAGAATGTAGCAGAGACAAACACAGAAAATATAAAAGAGAGGTAAACATTAGGATTAACTGAGAAAGTCTAATATATATTTTTCTTGGCATCTTTGAGAAAGTAAAAGAGAAAGACAGATACAAAGGGACTACCTGAACAGATAACTATGTGTTCACCAAAACCAATGAAAAATACGAATTTAAGAAGCTCAAATAATCTCAAGAAGAATAAATTTTTAAAAACATAAAGCCACATCATACTAAAATGCGCAGTACAAGACAAAGAAATATGCCTAAGAGCATCCAAAGAGAAAAGACAGATCACATTCAGAAGCAACAGTTGTAAACTTTCAGCTGGCTTCTTACTCTTCACAGAGAAAGCCAGAAGACGGTAGAATAAATCTGCACATTTCTTAGAGAAAAATGACTGCCAACCCAGAATTCTATACTTAGCAAACATGTCTTTCAAATATGAGGTTGAAATAATGCCATTAAAAAAACAATAAAAAACCCAATGGAATTTGTTAATAGCTGATTTGTTACTAAATTAAATGGTAAAAGAGTATGTTCCATGCAAAAAAAAAAAAATGATTTCAGATGGAAGATATGAGCTGTAAGAGGTATATATGACAGGTGCCTGGGTGGCTCAGTGGGTTAAAGCCTCTGCCTTCAGCTCAGGTCATGATCTCAGGGTCGAGGGATCAAGGCCCGCATCGGGCTCTCTGCTGGAAGGGGAGCCTGCTTCCTCCTCTCTCTCTGCCTGCCTCTCTGCCTACTTGTGATCTCTCTGTCAAATAAATAGAAATCTTAAAAAGAAAAAAAGATGTATATATGACTAACACAGAAAGTGGATAAATCTGAATGCTGACTCTATAAAATAGTAACAGCAAATGGAGGTTTAAAAAGAAAAAAAATTAGTTGGGTATAGTGGAAAGGGAAAGAATGATATTGGGAAACAGAGTTAAAAAGCCCTTATAGTGTTTGGAAAGAGTGTAAAAATATTAACTTTAGCCATTTGTAAGTTAAGCATGCATTCTGTAATTTCTAAAGTAACCACCAAAGAACAGAAACAGAGTATCATTTCCAAACAAAATAGAATGAGAAAAAAATACCTCATCAATCCAAAAGAAGGCAAGAAAGAAGAGAAAAAGATGAAACAAGTAAACACAAAAAAAGATGGCAGGCATACATCCAAATCTATCAATCACTGTAATAACTATAAATGGACTAAAGGCACCATGAAGACATCCAGAAGTCGTAACTGAAGACATTCTTTTAAATGCCCAAAATGGAGTCTAGAAAGACTATCTGGCATTTTTAAAGAATTTAGAAGAAGACAGACTTAATATAAAAGATTTCTAATGGACTTGGAAAAGACAATAAACAAAACTGATGTGAGGGCGCCTGACTCAGTGGGTTAAAGCCTCTGCCTTCCGCTCAGGTCATGATCTCAGGGTCCTGGGATCGAGGCCCGTGTTTCCTCCACTCTCTCTCTGCCTGCCTCTCTGCCTACTTGTTATCTCTGTCAAATAAATAAAATTAAAAAAAAAAAATGATGCTAAAGTAAGCAATAAGGAATATGCAAACAAGAGATGATTTTTCAGAAGACATTTTAAGAAAACTTCATCCTACCTTCCCAAACATGCCCAGCTATTTGCAAATACTTACTGATAACTGCAGAAAACCCGCAGGAGGTCTTCCGTACGAAATTCTTGGGGGAAGTCATAAATTTCAATGACATGTGGAAATTCACAGTTACTGAGGTCAATATCAGAAACTTCATGGTTGTAATAATCAAATCTAGGTTCCTGGATGCTTTCTCTATTCTTCATATTCCCTGATAACTAGAGAAGAAGCAGCATGTAAGTGACTGTTAAATCAAGCCAGAACATTGTAAAATATCCTACCATATATAAATGATTCTCCTTGTCTCCATATTCCAATTCCTTAACCTTTAGCATTGTCTCTATATTAATGCTATTCACAAATACAAGAATACAATAATGACCACGAGTCTATCACTCAGTTTATATTAACAAGTAGAATACTTAAAAAGGTGTTGAAATTCCAACAAAGACAGGCAATGCATGAAACTTGCATCTATCAACCTGAGTGTGAGAAAATGCAGAATGATTAATGTGGTAAGTTACAAATGGTACATCTTGGAAAATGAATTTCAGAAAATAGCTGAAGAGATGAATTAATAACATTTGTTTTATTTGAGCTTATTGACCAGGCTCATCTCATAGTTTCTTTGCTGGGAGTAAACAAAAACAAAAAACAAAGTTTTTAAAATAAAAACATTTTGCTAGCCTACCTCTTCTTACCTGTAGCTTACAAAGGAATTTAAGACAAATGTGAGTGGTAGAAGTAATCATATTTAAGGTCTCTAGTATAAAAGCTACCTATAAGAATTCCCACATAGATCAGTTAAAAAAAAATAACAGTAATGGAAAACACTTAAAATTCTACTATTCTAAAGAAAACTGAAAAAATAAAAAAATAAATAAAATTAAAATTAAAAAATTTTTTTAAAAAAGGAAAACTGCAGGCTATTATCTATTTCACACTTCTGAAAGCAGAACGGAAGAGGGAAAAATGGAAAATGGCAGCAAAGCAAGACAGTCCTTTTGTCATTCACCTGTTATAAAACCTAGGGTCTGGTACTGACCACTCAAAGCCCTCAGACCTGAAGTGTCTTCTCCCTGTTAATCAAAAGTCCGACTAGCAGTGGAAAAAAAAAAAAAAGTCAAACTAGGCCTCTTCAAGCTTTTCCCTCATTTATACTGTGCCTTACTGCCCATCAAAGGAGGAAATGAGAATTTGCAATGCCAAGGATACATCTCCTTTCCCTGCAGAAGTAAAAAATGGATTCAAGAATTTATTTGGGAAGAAGAAAAGAGGAAAGGTGATATAGGTAAAAATCAACAAAAATGTTTATTTATTGCTGTACCTCTAGTTCCTTTTCTCCATTAAGCTTTGGTTCATATTTTTAAAAATAGGAATAATAATAGCACCTATACCTCACAGATAGGTATGTAGACTAAATGATATATAAGTGCTCAGCACACTAAGTATAATACCTATATAATATTTGAATATTCAATGAATTCAACCCACCTAACTAAATTTTAACTTGAGTGTTGAATCTACTACAGGCCAAGTGCCATATTATTTCCATTTTGCTTAGGATGTAGAAAGCAGGAAGACAATTATTCCTTCCACCATAACTATGAGAAAAGATTAGGTGATCCATAAAACAGTAACTTTTCTTCAATTCACCAGACTGCTGAGCATGCAAGACAATCAAAGAAACTGAAATCCCAAGAGTGGCAAAGTCCCTCCAAAGAGAAACAACACAGACTGTTTTGCTACTGACAGATCATGGTCAAAGAAGTGGGCCCTGTAAGAGCAGGCAGGACGAAATCAGCTACACTTAACAAATCCTTAAAAGCCTAAAGTGGGCTGGTCTATCAGTTTAAAATAACTGTCCCAAAGACAAAGAAGGTCTGCAGTCATTTCCAAGTCTATCCTTATGTCAGTGCCATACTGTCTTGATTACTGTGGTTTTTTAATAGGTTTTGAAATCAAAGCTTTACGTCTTCCTACTTTGTCCTTCTTTTTCAAAATCATTTTGGCTATTCTGGTTTCCTGGATTTCCATACAAATTTAAGGACCAATTTGTCAATTTCTGCCTGAAAAGGCGGGGCAGCTGGGATTTGCTGAACATGTACATCAATTTGAGAAGTATCTCAACAGTAAAAAGAAAAGATGAACATGGGATAGCTTTCCATTTACTTAGGTCTTCTTTAATTTCTTCCAACAATGTTTTGTAGTTTTTGGAGTACAAGTTTCATTCTCCTTTGTTAAATTTATTCCTAAATAGTTTTTAAGTGCAATTGTGAATAAAACTATTTTCTTAATTTCATTTTTCGGATTTCTGGCATTGACTTTTCGAGTTACTTTGCATAAACCAAAATAAATCACTACATGTCTGTGCATTTATAAATTGGGGCTAAATAATGCATTGTGAGACATAAACAATGCATGACTATAAAATGCCTTGGAATTATAAACCCTAAGAACTGATTATAAAGAGGAAGGAAAGGGGCGGCTGGGTGGCTCAGTCGGTTAAATGTCTGCCTTTGGCTCAGGTCATGACCCCAGGATGGGATGGAGCCCCAAGGCCAGTATCAGGCTCCTTGCTCAGCAGCGAGCCTGCTTCACCCTCTTCCTTTCCCTCTGCCAGTAGCCTCCCCCCCGCCCCCGCCGCTTGTGCTCTGTCAAATAAATAAATGAAATCTTAAAGAAAAATAAAATAAAGAGGAAGTAAAGAGGCAGAACGGTCTGCCAGGAACATCTGTTTATGGTCCTTTGCTCTAACCTACTCAGCAAAACTGAACTTACATACTTACATCCCATTTCTAAGGAAACTATTAAGTGTTTTGGTTTCTGGGACTGGTTAAATGCAAAGTGCTAATAATAATAATAGCAAAACACACAATTCTTATTCTACATTTCGTAACAACAGAAATAAAATCTGCAAAATTAGATACTCCTGACTAGTGTCTCCTATCAGGGATTCCTAACTTTTCCAAGGAGGAGGAAGAACTTCATTTCATTTCCCCACGGTACAGATATTGGTGAGATCACTTTACATTTCTACTAGTAACCCATTTTTTTGTGGCGGTATGGTGGTAGGTAGGAGGCCATACTGTTAATGCCACTTTCTCTCCTGCAAATCTCAGCCAAACATGACAGGGACCCTTTGACAGAGTAAAGGAGAGAGGAGTTTGTGACACTGAAGAGGGAAATGTCTAAGAGAACAATATAGAATGAAGTGAGGATCAGAGCAAGACTGTGAAGGGAAGTGAGGGGGTGGGGCCGCTATCACAGTGGGATTAGACAAGGCAGTACAGACAGCTTTAAGGAGAGGTTCTAGGATTTCATGTACCAGTTATGTAGATACACCTGCAGGAGACCTGCACTGCCAGCTACATGTGGCTACTCAGAATTGAAAATGGAGGCTAATCTAAATTGAGATGTGTTTTATATATAAAATACACATCAGATTTCAAAGACAATACAAAAAATAAAATATCTCATAATTTCTTATATTGATTACACGTTGAAATGATATTCTGGATATTATTAATTTCATCTGTTTCTTTTTACTTTTCTTAACTATACACATGGTTCCTATTTGTAGTTTGCATTATATTTCCATTATAGACTATTGAAACATTTACTCTAAGAGCCACATGTACTCAAGCAATACCTGATATACTGTTAATGTAAAACCTTCATATTTTAAGACCTGCATATATATTTTTCTTTCTGATGACTAAAAAATGTTTGATAGCCAACAGAGGGGGGAGGTTTTGAATCTGATTCACTCTAATCTATTAGGCCAAGGGGAAGTTTGCAAATAACTGAGAGCAAATAATTTTGAGTTATGAATCACAAACACTTTAGCATTTTTTTTTTTTTAACCAGTGGCTTGTCTTGTTTATTTATAAAGCATAAGTAAAATCTGAGTATTCCTTCACAGGCACAACCAGCTTCCACAAAACCATTCAGCTAAATTAAAATTATCTTCCCCAAAGTGAGGGCTTTAAAACTCTTAAAGCCTGGTAGTCTGGTCTTGAAAACAAGTCTATAAAATAGTACCTGACTTGCTATGACCTAATTGCCCTGATCCCTTTTTGTAGAGGAAAAAAAAAAGGGTGGGCAGAATAGGTCAATTAGGCATGGATCAATGAGCTTTTAATTTTTTGTTGTTTTTTCTTTGATCCTCTTTTCTTCAAGATACAACGAGAAAAATAAAAAGTTATGAAGTTACCAGCCAGTTACTCTCTACAGACAAAAACCAAAAATATGCCACATTATTTTGGAATAAAGTCATATTTATATCTCTGTCAGATGAGCATGTCAGATGGCTGCTATTATTATCCTGATTACAAAGATGGAGGATTGCATCACCGAGAGACTAAAGGATATCCTTAAGATTACAAATCAAATTATGACTGAGTTTGAATCATAACTCAGTTCTCCTGACTGCTAGTCTAGTATTCCTTCTATAACATGATGAAAAGGTCTTTCAGTGAACACAATCAGAAACAGTGCTATATTAATTCAGGACAACTAATTCTCTCTGATTAAGGATTTATGGATATAAGCTATTCTAGGAAGAAGGACGGGAAGGGCAAAAGGAGAAAAGGAAGGAAGGAGGGAGGGTGGGAGGGAAGATCAATGGCAAAACTAAAAAGATAATACAAGGCTGCTGATTTCTTTCTAGCTGTATATTCTAGATAGCATACAGAGCATAAATTAAACTTTCCAAAACACTGCTATGACTGTCATTCCTTTGATCAAAAATCTTCAGTGGCTGTACTTAAAGCTCTCATAATTTAGCCCCAACCTACCTGTAGTAGGCAAAATAAGAGCCTATCAAAGACATCCATGTCTTAATTCCCTTAACCTATGATTAGGGTACCTATGGCAAAGGAGAACTGAGGTAGCAGATGGAATTAAGACTGATAATCAACTGACTTTAAATTAGGGAGATTATCCTGGATTATTGGGGTAGATCCAGTTATAATCTCAAGGGTTCTTAAAAGCAAAAGATCTCAGAAGAAAAGAGACAGTGAGTCAGACTGATGATATTAGCAAGACTCAGGGGCCATGAGCCAAAGAATGCAGGCAGCCCCTATGAAGCTGAAAAGACAAGAGAGTAAGTTCTCCCCAAGAGCTTCTAGAAAGGAATACAGCCCTGCCAACACCTTAGTTAATGATCCCAGCGAGACCCATTTTAGACTTCTGACATCCAGAACTATAAGATAATAAATATGTGTTGTTTTAAGCCACTAGTTTGTGGTTAATTTATTACAGCAGCAATAGTATACTAATATGCCTTTCTAGCTTTATCTCATGTCATCCCTATATGCTGCATTCCAACCAAAGAGTAATATTCACTGTGCCTAAACACATCTTACTTTCTCATGCCCATCGCTTTGGTCTTATTATTTTGCAAGTGCTAACATCTGTCAGTTTGCACATCTCAAAATATCCTACCATTCTCCAAGGACATACTCAAATACCACCTCTTCCATGATTCCTCCCATGAATACCCCAAAGCATGTATAATCTAACTCTTCCTCTACTCTTCTATAGCATTTACCTCATCTGCATTACCTTTGAAATACCCATTACACAACACCTTATATTAGAGCTGGACCTGGCCCTTCCTCCAACCTCATCCTGATCATCTAACCACTCACCCAACACACGTTTAATGTATGCTCGGCATACATTACAAAAAGAACTTGAATTTCAGTATGTAATAAAGTTGTATGAAACATAATAAACCACTTTAAACTATAGGTAGGTCTGTAACAAATTTAAACATGGGGGGATCAAGTTACAGGGACAAAGACAACAAAGACTTGACCACAAGTTGGTGGTATAAAATGTTAACATTACTTACAGAATTAACCCATACAGTCAATTCTCAATTACATAGGCTGGGTTATTCAAGTTGTTTATTTCTATTTTTCTCTTCCGCTTATATCTTGTGGCTACATAACTGCTTATTAACTCACTTTCTGTTGATGAAAATCAATTTGAAATGTCATTATTTACTATACACCTTGATAAACTGAAAGATTTTGTTGGAGAACAGGTTAAAGCTATAAACAAAAAAAGGGTTTTGAACTATCTGGATTTAATTCTATCTACGGTATATACCTGTGCTAGTATCACAGAAAGTTGAGAGTAACAGCCAAGAATTTTTCATGTTGGTCTATGGTACTGTGAATAAACAAAAAGCTAGAATTAAAATGTTTTACCCATTTAACTTCTCCTCTTTGGCAGATAGGGAAATGACACTATTTTTTTTTTTTTAAGTATTTCTAGTTTTTTCAAATTTCTCATGACCCAGGTTAAAAAACATCCAAAAGGAGTTCCCTAAAAAAGTAATACCTTTAATGGTACACTTTAATGTATTACAGCATAAATACTTATATGCTATGCAGCATAAATGATAGCTTCTAGCCCTCTTTTGTACTATTCTGGACTTATGTCCTTTTCAACAGAAGGATAAATTTAGACTTTTAAACTCTAACATTTTATATAGTAAGTGTAAGAGGAGACAATGTCCCCAGTGGAATTCCTCACCCACAAATAAAATTATCTACTATATATAGGCTATGCTCCCACTGACCTTACCAGGAAACCAAAGCCGGAAAGGCAAGCTTTGGCTTCATAAAATTTGTAACAAGAATAGGTAGAACGCCCTGTAAGGTGTCATCTACAGATTTCTCTAGAATACGTATAAGCAATAGCTTAATACCTCTGATTATCCTCGTGGGAGAAAGTCACGCCCACAGCTTTGGATTAAGGCATAATTAAAGAGAAGGGGGAGGATGAATAAGGAAGTAGAAATAGAAAAGGGCAACAGGAAGTAAGAAAAAAGCTACAACAACGAGACATGTATGGTGCCTCAACAACTGGTTCAGATGATCATTTACCAACCCCAGTGCCAAAGGATAAATTTAAGAGTTCTAGTTCTCTCCTATGGATGGTAATGTGTATGACACATGAATATATGGATAAAGACCAAGCAAACATCCTGAACCAACATGCACCTGGTTCCTGTTCAGATAGTACACAAGTTAACATGGCACACTGATGTTGGCATCCCTGACAAGATGCTAAACAGATCCACTGAATAGATTTATAGTCAAGAGAAGCACTGAGAAGTCAAGGAGACATCTCTATTTCCTCCTCTTCCCACCATGACTAGAAAGATTAGATAGAGAGATGCCAATGATGAAGCAGAAAGATCTAAGACCAGAATACCCAATACGAGACTGCTAGAGGTTTGAATCTTCCCAAACTATTCCTCACAGCTTGAGTCTGATACTGCTATGATAATCAGTGACAATGGCTGCCCACAAGTCCTAAGAAACACTGCAAAACAGATAAACTTAGCATTTACAGCCATTCCACTTCTTGCTTGATTTCTCTAGTCCCTGATTATGCTCCCTTCAGCTACATAGACCCTACATTATATCTACACCAGTTCTTCCAAATAAAAATTTCTTCCTTGTTTATAACTTTAGAGAGTATTATTAGCCCTTGCCTACCTGTCCCCATCAGGCAATACCTATGTACTTCTGACCTTCAATCTGCAGACTCAGACCCACCGCTTTAAGAACTGAGTCAGTCTTGTCCTGGGCAGGCAACGTAAAAGCACGACCCATCATGTGAAGGATCAGAAACACAGTCTTTGTGCATCAAGTCTAGGATCCAGTATGCCTGGGCATAATCTTGGCTTTTCCTCAACAATCTCAGTTTTTGGTCAATTCACACAAAAAGATCTGTACAAGGTTGCTGACTAGCACTTAATTTCCCTCTGTCCTGAAGGCATTATTGCAAATTTATACCTCCTCACACCCCAACCCCAAGAGTCTGAATTTAAATACATTTTGACTGTTGGCTACTTACTTCAGGAGTCAGGCCTATAGCTGGGTCCCTCTTTTCCTTTCTAGCACTCCCTCCCAAAGTCCAGCAGCAGAGTATCCAATGTGCTGTATGTGAAATTTCTGATACAAATGACATTAATTCAAATCAAAGTGTAGATGAGTTTAATTCTCTTTAACCAAGCTTTTTAAAAGAAATGAATTTTTAATTTTGGGATACAGCTGTTAGTATGTTTTCCTCGTGGCTGGGGTAGAGCATACACTCTGGTTATCTTTGCCAACCCTATCATTTCCCCTTCCTGCTACCGTCACTGAACAGAAAATGAATTAAATGGAATAAACATTACAAGTCATATCGTTACTCCTACCCTATCTGCCCCAACTATACCCCATCTAACCACATGCTTACATCTTATTTCTCCAAATAAAGAAAAAACCTTTAGACAAAGCTGAGAAAAAAGGAGGCATGTAAGACAGTGCCTTTAAAATGGAAGTGACAGGGGTGCCTGGGTGGCTCAGTCATTAAGCGGCTGCCTTCAGCTTAGGTCATGATCCCGGACTCCTGGGTTCAAGCCCACATTGGGCTTCCTGCTTGGTGGGAAGCCTGCTTCTCCCTTTCTCACTTCCTCTGCTTGTGTTTTCTCTCTAGCTGTGTTTTGCTCTGTCAAATAAATAAATAAAATCTTCAAAAAATTAAATGAGTTCCAGTGATTATAACCACATATATCTAGCTATTTACAGTTTATAGTTTATCAAACTCTAAGTACTCAATCTTTACATTTAACTACAAAGTGATGAAGTATCAACTATTAATGAAGTCCCTAGGGAATGGGATATGAAGGACTTTCCTGCCTTCATACTTCATATAATTTGCTTTTAGTGACTGAATTTTGAAGTTTTCCTTTTGTTTTTGGGCTTCCTATTTAAACACAGAGGGCCATTTTTGCAAAAGTCTATATAGGAAGAGAATGCATAAACATTGAGTCAGTATACACAAAGGAAGATAATTTGGGATGGCAGGTGTTCCTTTACTCTTCTCTTTTCCATAGGTATAACATTGTTACTAGCCTTCTGTAACAAAAGGAGACTCCTACCTAAATCAAGGCCAGAAATGACCAGTGTCAAATGACCAGTGTGAAATGGAACCAGATGCCACAGTCTATCAACATCAATATTATGTTGCTGGTATTTTACTAATCCTACCAAGCAAGAGATTTGCAGATCACTATAAGAGGCAGCAGGAGCTCTGGACACTTTATCTAGACAACGATAATTATTGCATTCTCGTATCAAGATCTCAGAGGGTTAGAAGTCAGGCCAACATATTTCTCTTTATCAATTACCAACTTAAATTTCTGGGCATCCCAAACCATGGTTTTAGGAGAGTAAGTGTGATCTTTAGAGAATCATCAAGAGTTGCAGTTCCAGGAATTCAGGAATGACCTATCTATGCTCTCTACCACCTCGGGCAGTTTTTTAGAAGTTTGAATATTGCAGGAAACTGCTTCACATGCCAATGGCTGTCACACATTGCTCTACAGCATACCTCCCTGCCTATTAGAAGTATCAGACATACGTCCACGGGTAGTCATTGTCAACAAAGAAACAGGCCCGCTGGGAAAATAGCCAAAAATCACTGGCTGGAAAGTTTTCAAGATAGGCATTCTGGTTTAGCCTTTAATAAGTATGTTTGGAGCAATATAAATAATAAATTAAGAATAATAGTCACCAGAGAGCTATTAATGTTATTGGATTTGTGACATCTTTTAATAATATTATTATTACATCTCCTAAAACTCAAAGCACAGGAGGCCATAGTTTGGAGTTGGATCCACTACTTGCACTCTCCTCTCATCATCCCTTACACCTCAACACAGACCCCACCCCCTGGCAAGCACCAACCCAGTATGTGATATCCAAACACAACCCCCAAGAACTGGCTGTCTTTAGTTTAAAGCATTACATACTCCATTTTCTAGCCATTCCCAACTTTGGGTCATGCAAGTGTCCTCTTTGGCTATATTACTATGCTCCTCAAAACACCGAGAGACTGCCTACATTCTTCTGCACCTATTCTAAAAAGCATTAAGGCCTAACATGAACACATGAACCCTCCCCCCTATTAGAGAAACCATATCCCTAAGCTACCACCATAGAGAATCCAAGTTCCAGCAGCAATGAAGTTCTAAAAGCCCCTGGAATCCACCCTAAAAAAAAAAAAAAAAAAAAAAAAAAAAAAAAAAAAAAAAAAATCACAGAGCTCCAACTCTGCCCTATAACCTACATCCATTCAATAAATACTGAGTCCCATCAAGTGTAAAGGCTGTGTGCCATATCTCTCTTTCAGAGGAAGCCACTCCTTCTCTCCTATATATAAGCATGCTCTCTACCCCTCAGGTAATCCCTTTACCAACAATGAGACCTTCTTCCAATGCTGGAGTCCTTAATAACCTCTCTATATTCACCTAACTTCCCATGTTCTTAGTATTTCTTAACCTAATTTGGGTCTAAAACCTCTGAACAGCATTTTTCTTTCTAGTTATGGTTGGACAGCCATCTCTAGTTACCACACTCACATTCTGATACATTTTTACGTTTGTCTATTACCTTTTGAGCAATGGCTCTCACTTTATGTGCATCACAGTCACCTGGAAAACACATAAATATAGACTGCTGGGCTGAAGAGTTTGCATTTCTAACAAGTTCCCAGGTGATGCACATGCTGCTGGTCCAGGGACCACACTCCACACTCCAGGAAGCAATGCCTTTGAGAATCTGATGAAAGCTATGAGAAACTGCACATACATATAAAATTTTGCATGCAATTTCAAGGGGCTCATGGATGCCCATTCATAAATACCTTCTGCTCTGTATTTCTTTCTATTGATGTTTAGGACAACTGACCTGACCATAACAAGTGCTAACTGTGGTGCAAGAATGTGCACAGACACTTAAGAAGGACGAGGAACTGCATAGTTTTGGAAAGTCAGTTCTGTCCAAAGTCAGTTCTGCCCCCTCTTCAGTCTCACGTGTTTCTTCACATCTGTGTGATCATTTTTCTGTACTTCCGGCTTAATTCTCAAAAACAAAAGCACTACTCACTTCATATTAAAAAGGCTCTCTGGAATCAATTCAAACAAAACTATTTTATAGGTAAAGACGTGGTTTGGTAGAAAGAACATAAACACTGGATGGAGAGAACTAGACTGAAATCTTGATTCTGTCTTTCCTAAAGGTATGACCACTAAGCTTCGATTTCCTCATTTATAAAAGTGGGGATTTCACAGGGAAAGTATTTTTTCCCCTTCCAGACAAAGGTTATGTGAGCCCACTATAAGGAATGAAGGGGGAAGTGGTCCTACTATTTAAAACCAATGATTGTTATTTGTGATAAGGAATTTAAATACTGGATAGAATGTCTAAAGTAAGAAAATGAAAAGAATTAGATTTCGAAAATGCCTTCAAACCCAACATTCTGTATTTATGAACTCTAACCAGCATGTCATTATTCACGCATATTTTCTATATGTACTCAACAATCATTTATTCTTTAAGTCAGTATAAACTACATAAAAATAATCACACCTTCCCTCATTTTACCCTTCCCTTCTCTATTTCCTTCCCTCTACAGTGTCTAACAACATTCCAGCATTTCCTGGAAAAACACAATAAATATAAATAACAATAAGTTATTCTCCTCCCTCAGCAGGAAGCCTGCTTCTCCCTCTCTCATTCTCCCTGCTTGTATTCCCTCTCTAGCTGTGTTTCTCTCTGTCAAATAAATAGATAAAATCCTAGGGAAAAAAAAAAAAAAAAAGACCTCTCAGGACTTGGCTATTCTAAATACAACTCAGGACTTGGCTATTATAAATAGAGCTCAATTTGGTATGTTTTACTTTGTAAGGATCTACCAGGCGTTCTTTTCTCAATCTACAATCCTATTTATTTACTGCAGAAACCCTCACACTGGATGTAATATGTGTGCACAAATGCCTCTCAAAATTACCCCCCAAATATCAGGCTTTATGAATCTATAAATCCTGTAAATATTGAGCATTCTACTAAACAGACCTCTTGTAGAAGACGTGGATCCAGGCAGTCACCATCATCATTAAACAAAGACTCCCAGCTTTCCTCAGTCGCAGCACTTCCCTCCACACAAGCCATTTCCATTGCTTTCGGTTCTATGGATGTTTCCATTGATACAGATTCTCTAACAGGAAAGGATACACTGAATTCCATATTCTCTGAGTCATCTTCCTCTTTTGTTTTGAACTCTTCAGCAGTTTTTAGTTCATGCAGTGCCTCTGTTATATCACCAGTACAATCTAGATCATTGCCCAAGGCACTGTCTGAAAGTACTTTTGTCCCATTTAACATACTGAGTTTCGAGTCCAAAAAAGTGTTACAATTACTACCAGCAATCTTCTTTATAGGTAAGAAGGAAGCACAGTCTGACAAGCCCTCTATCAACTTTCCTGTTGACTCTGTGAAACTAGATGAAATACTCTCAGCATAAATATCTGAGCAAGCAGTCAGGTTGCTGAAATTTTCCATGTCATTCCCACTTTTAGCTACATGAGGGGCTGTATCTGCACTCATTTCTAAATATTTTGAGAAACTACCTGTGTTACTACAGGCCTCGTCAGCTGTTCTAACTGCAACCATACAAGGGCTGTCCATAGTTATCTGGTCAGACAGGACATCTGTAATGTCCATTTTACATGCTTTACTGGTAATGTCACCTACACTCTTCGACTCATTATCTATATCTCTTTCATGAGCAAGGAGAGCTGTATCAGAAGGTTCACACTTTATACATAAGTCATCAGCAGTGCTGTCAGTCTCCTGACACTCTCTAATCATTGTCGGATCAAAAATGCCATTTATGCTCTCTAAGTTGCTCACTATAGTCATTTTATGAGAGATGTGATCTAGAGGCTCAGGAATGGAATCTATATTTCTCTGACCCAAGATGAAATCTGTACTGTTGGCCACATCACCAACATTCTCATCTTCAAAGTCCACACAAGCTTGGTCAGTGACACCATCCAGACTTTCAGGAACAGAAATAGCAGTAATACCTCGAATACCAGGAGTCAACATTCCACATGATGTTTGCATGCTCTGTTGTACAATTCCAGAATCAGAATTCAGTTTTACAGGTACAATCATACTCTCAGGTTCCAACACAGAATTAAAATCTCTGGGAAACTGGGATAGTATCTCCACAACTTTGGCATCAGTTTCAATTCTCCTTTCTAAACCTCTGCCTTCAAATGTTTTGCCACTTAATTCATGCCTACTGATATCACAGAATTCCACGTCTTGGAATGGTTTGCTTAGAACCTGGGCCTCATTCGTTTCTGAACAGGACTGAGATAGAAGCAACTTCCCAGGTCCTGTCACATCTGTGGTTTCAACCATCAAACACTCTACCTCCTTTGGCTTAAAATGTCTTTGTAAAGGTACACTAGGTACCCCAGGACTTGGGACGCTTTCCTGATGTCCTTGGGATAATGTTTCTTTGGATTCTGTAGTTCGCCTCTTAACACAAACTCTATCTTTCTTTCTTTCTTGAAGGCACATGTCTTTTCTTAATTTTGTTGAAAATTTCTTTCCTTCTCTATGGTTGTGCTCCTTTTTATCAGAATTACTGCTTAGTCTTTGAGTCTCAGATTTGTCTCTAAAGATCTCCTTTTGAAAGAAACAATCTTCTTTTTGTTCTTCTTTTACCATGGAGCTAAGTGGACCACAGCTTTTTTCCTCATCACCTGACTTGAGCAGCCCTACACCTCTTCGAGCTTTAGGTACATAAAGTGCCATGTCAGGCCTTCTGGC
The DNA here is from genome assembly GCA_004023965.1 of Spilogale gracilis. Taxonomy (NCBI): domain Eukaryota; kingdom Metazoa; phylum Chordata; class Mammalia; order Carnivora; family Mephitidae; genus Spilogale; species Spilogale gracilis. The sequence continues at coordinate 32,760 of PITA01002647.1, read as the reverse complement.
TCGAACTCTGCATTTCTCTGCTGCTTGCTGCATGGTACCACCTCAATCTGCAGGAGAGAGCATAAGCAGTTACCAAAAACTAGTTACAATGTATTGAACCAAAAGATTTTTAAAGACTAGGTAGAGGGCTTACTAATTCATCGTACAGAAACCCTCAAGTTAAAAGAAAGTAAAATCCACCATAAAACAACTAATGCAACTAAGGGAAGTAAATTCCAAAAAACTCATGAGCCCATGAATTTTATCCATATATCCTCCTTCTTCATATTCCCAAAACCCTTTATCTCTACGTCCCAAGTTCTCTCTACTTTTTTTAACAAGTAGCCTTATCTTGGCTAAATTAAATGATTATTTGAAAAGTGACTGCCAGCTATTTAAAAATATTTTATTTATTAGTTATTTTTAAAACAGAGACAGAGTGAGCACAAGTAGGGGGAGCGGCAGGCAGAAGGAGGAGGAGGCTCTGTGCCAAGCAAGGAGACCAACTTCGGACTCCATCCTAAGACCCTGAAACCATGACCTGAGCCGAAGGCAGCAGCCCAAATGGCTGAGCCACCCAGACGTCCCTGACTGCCAGCTATTAGGTACTCATAAAACATTACCATCTCCCTATTTCTAGAGCCCAGGATTTACGCTGGAAAGTATATGCAAGGAGGACCCCTAAAAACACATTTGCTCAACATCAATGTACACATAAGTAAGACTTTTTAAAAATAACTTGAATGTAGGTGAGAAAATGAGACAACCAATCAGGACTGCCTTTCTAAAAAGATGTTTACTATTTAATCAAATGACCTACTATAAATTTTTCTTCTAGCAGCAATAAAAAACAGCTTTAGCAGGAAGAAGAAGGAGAAGAGTGGATGGAGACCAAGAAATGGGATGAGACAACTCACATTAGTAACTGCTTGACAACCTCCACCATGGCTGGTCAATGGAAATTAACAAAGGGGAAAAATTTAACAAATGGCTAAATAAACCTTTATCTACTGTAAGAAAATACAAGAGAATGTGCCAGTCAACTTAATATTGAGTTCCTTTAATCTTCAAAATAATACTATGAAGTATTAGTGTATCCACAACAAGAGACTAGGAGGTGCACTACATAGCAAACAGCCTTATACACTCAGAAGCACTTATTATTAAGAGTTCACCACAGGCATTTCAAAGGACACAGATAATGAGAGACACTATTTCCAGATCTCTAATTTCTCACCTGATCCAGAATACTTTCTCAATGAAAAAAGCTGGGCTCTCTTGGCACAGACTGTTTTCTTTCATCACAGGTATATACCATGGCCCTGATCACCAAGTGTTCCCAGGAATTCTCTTGTTCCTTTTCTCTTCTGATATCTTCATTATTATCTAACTCACAATTGTTGATGGATTTTCCTTCTGTCTTTCCAATTGTGGGTGAACTGGACTTTAACATTTACACATGCCAGGATTCTGAAAAATGCCTACTTTTCAAAAACAGAGAAGTACTGAAGTATTTTTCATTGAAGGAGAACCTGCAGACATCACGTGTCTTGATCTCAGCAAAGCATCTGACAATATACATCATGATGAACTTCTGCGTCTAAGAGGAAAAATGTGGGCTACTTAATAGAACGAGTAGCACCCACAGCAAAAAATAATAGGTAAAAGAGAACTTAGGATTACTTAAAGGTGACCTGTGTCCCCACAGCCCTTTGAAATTCAGTATTTTTAACAATAATTTGAATATAAACAATACTGAGTGCTTATCAAATCTGCAACTGACATAAAATCAGTATGACTAATAAATATCAAAAAATAATAAAATTACAATTTAATATCATTCACAATCTGGAAGGCTGTACTGAAAGCAGTATGAATAAATACAAAGATCTACTTTGACTTAAAAAAAAATTAACCCAACACTTGACTTGTGTATAATTTGCACAAAAAAGGACTTAAAGGCTTCAGAATCTTAGATTACAGAACTCAGAAAATATACCGCACAAAATATGGTTGAAGGAACTAAATAAAGGTATACGTCTTACCCAAAGAGGTCTAAATGGAAACATCAAAACTACCTTCATACCTGAAGGGCTGGTTGCTCTACAGAAGAGATAAATGTTCTCTTCTATGTTTCTATGTTTCTCAGAAGTCAGTATCAGAACCAACTGGTAGAAATTAAAGGAAAACATAAGTTAGCTCAATATACAGAACTCTTAAGAGCTCTCCAATGCTATTATCAGGTAATGAGCTCTGTCTATAGTCTGGATGACTGACTGATACATAGAGAAAGAATTTCTATCAATGGGTCTGGATTTATTTTAAGCATTCTTTGAACTTGAAATTCCATGATTCTATGTCTGTTCTACAACAGACATATAATCAAAGCCTCCAAATTTAAAATTATTTGTGATATAACTAATGACTTTTAAAACTCAACCTTTCTTTTTTCTTAGTTAATGCCCACAGGTCATGATATGATTTCCTAAAGCTAAAAAAAAAAAAAAAGCTTAATAAATTTATACCATCCACTTCTTACCAATACACCAAACTCAATTATGCCATGACTAGCAATGTGCTGGTAAATGTTTAGCAACCAGCTGAATACATATCCACATGTAATTCATTGTACTGGTTGATATTTTCACTTATACCAATGATGACAACAATGTGAGTAACATCGTTGCTGAAGTGGATAATCATCTTTGAATTGCAAAACATATTCTCGAATTTTTGAGCTATGTACAATAGCTAAAAACATGACACCTTTAAGTTTGCATTATTAGCATTTTCTACATCACCTTACATCTCGACAAGCAATAAACAATAAATCAAGCCCTGATTTATGGCATTTGCCTAACTCTATGATGTAAATATTCCCACCGTAGCTAATTTCAAGCTGTCACTGTAACATCACTGAAAATAGAGCTGAGAAAAGATACACAGTAGCACACCATAGTACAGTATTTCAACCTAAACGTACAATATTAATAAGTAACTTCAAAAACATAAATCATAGTAAAATATAGTGAAGTAATTAGGAAGTGATGAATTCTAAGTATCAATTACCTTTTTATATATGTCATTTATTTAATAATAAGCTATGTAATTTAATTTTTAATGATGGCTATGTTTAACAATCAGTTTGCATAATTCCTAAAATTTTAATAAACAGCTCTCAGGCCAGTAGGAGATGCTCCAATACACTACTGGCTAGAACAATTCTTTCATAATAACTCACAGACCTACAAAAAAAAAAGAAGCATCCCCATCTTGTGGACTTTCAAGATCATGCCAATTCAGTTTAAAGCCTTGGTGTGTTTCTGTGACTTTCTTTTACAACTGTAGGCACGAAAGGCCTTTAACAAGGGGAGAAGAGGTGCCTGTCACAAACAATTTTTAAAATGTACCTTAGCTTAAAAATTTCCCACCCAGGTATTTACTAATAGCACTTAGTGTTTTATTTCTCTCTTTAACATAGTTTTAACTTTTTTTTACAACATTCCACATGCTTTTATTGGTCCAGTTTCCTTCTTAACTGGAGTGGAATCAGTTATTTGGGGTGTATTCTGCAGCCAACTTACCCTGGAATGGCCATCAGCATGCAATTCTGTTCAAAATTGTATTATCTAAAAGAGATAAAAATTCATCTTCTTTTATGATGGTGCCCAGTTAACCGCTAACATATACCTTTAAACTATTTTAGGTGAAACCATCCTTTTCTATACTATAATTCTGAACACTAGGATCATATGTGAGAACCTGTCCAATTATTTCTATGGTTTCAAATATTCCTTGAGAGAAAATGATCAGTAATTTCCCTAAATACCCCTCCGCCCCATTTTCATGAGTAAGTGAACTAGCACAAAACAAATCAGGCTCTTACATTTTTATAACAGAATTTTAATGCTGTTTGTCCATGTTTGGCATATAAAACATATGGATCCCTCTTCAATCAACAACAGAGAATACTGGCACTTAAGGCATTCACTGGCTAACTCAACCATGAACTGATTTGATCCAGTCCTTACCAATGGCTCACTTGAGACATTTGATATTTGAGAAAAACTGCCTAATGGGCATGTTAACTATTCATTCTTCGAGAACAAATTAAGCACTATCATTTGTTAGCTTATTAAAATGCATCATAACAACAGCATGTATCTTCCTTTTTACTTGGAAGTAATTTCAAATTCATAAATAAGTTACAAAAGTAAAAATACTATCGACAGCACCTGTACATCTTTCACCTGTATTTATCTACTACTGGTAATTTTACCCCATTTGCTGATCATTTGCAATCGTGCACGTTCCCACTTTCTACACACACACATGAATTTTTTCTCTGTACTTGTTGAGGGCAAAGTACAGACATCATAGCCCTTTATCCCCAAATACTTCAGAGTACATTTTCTATAAATAGGCGTATTATACAGTTAACAATGTCATTAAATTTAACATTGATACTTTTATCAAACCAAACATAGGCATTCCAATTTTGTTGGCTGACCCAGTAATGTCCTTTACAGCATATTTCCCTAATATTGGATCCAGTTTAGAATCAGGTAATGCATTTATTTACCACATCTTTAGCCTCCTACCTTCTAGAATGTCTCCACAGCCCCTCACTGTATTTTATGACACTGACATTTTGGAAGACTGCTCCCCCTCTCACCCTTTTTTTAATATGACATCCCTCATTTAAGGTTTATCTGACATTTCTCAAGATTAGATTAAGGTTATACATTTTCAGCCATATTAGATTATATATTCTCAGAATAGTATGCAGAGGGTCATATGTCCTTCTCAGGGCGTCATATCTGGATGCACATGATTCCCATCTGCCCTTCAATGGTGACTGCTACTTTGATTACCTGTGGTAAAGGTATTGTCCCATTTCTCTACTGAATAATTATTGTGTATTTTCTCCCTTGCAACTAAAAGCAGTCTGTAGGGTAACATTCCAAGAGCATGCAAATACCGTTCTTCATCAAAATTCCCCCCTAGATTTAGCATCCACTAATAATTCTAATCTGATCCAATCTTTATTATGATGGTTGCAAAGTGATCCTTCAACTCTGAAATCCCTTCGCAATTACTAGTCAATACTTGGCATTTTTTCTGAAAGCCGAAGGAAATCAGGTATCTTCATTCACCACAAAAGCTAAGATTTCCCAAGTTAAAATTCAATGTTAAATAAAGTCTGTTTTTACAGTTGGTGGATAGAGGAAATGTTGCAAACCACAAAGTTGTAAGTAACTATCATCTTACCCCATCTTGCAGGTATGGAAAAGAAGAGAAAAAGGCATGTCTCTTAGATAAAGTTAACATATAGCAAACATGTCCCTTTCTGCTCTTTTCCAGAAGACACAGAATTAAGTTGGGTGTACAAACAATGATTAATCCATCCCAGATATCTGGTAATATTTATTTCTCTGTCCCTTTTTAAAGTCACCTCAAATTTCTTTGGGAAGTTGGCAAAGCACAATCAATTCATGTATAATAATAAAAGGATCGTCTCTGTATTTTTCCATATCATTAATTTCTGCTCTCATCTTTATTATTTTCTTCCTTCAATTTTCTCTGGGATAATTCTGTTCTTCTTTAACTTCCTGAGTTAGTGACTTAATTAGCTATATTCTAAAGTTTTTGTTGTTGCTGATATTACTTATGAATTACAAAAATTTTTAAACATATATAAAGAGAAAACATTTATAATGACTATCAAATACCTATCCCTCAGCTTCAAATCATGGCCAGCGTTTGTTCATTTTATTAGTGCACACATTCCCAAATATTTCATTTCATCCTTAGTATCTATCTTTAAAGATTAAGACTTCTTTTTTTAAAACAAAATCAGAATACCAATATACACTTTAAAAGGGGGGGGTAGAATAATTCCTTATATCATCACATTTCCAGTGCCTAAATTTTGTCAACTGTCTCCCCTTTTTTGAATGCTTAGTTTGTTAAAATCAGGGTCCAAAAAGATCTACACACTGTCTTCTATTTTATGCCTGTCAATCTGGTTTTGTTTTCCTTCCTTGCCATTCATGTGTTAAAGAAACTTGGCAATTTGTCCTATAGAATTTCCCATATTCTGGAGTTTACTGATTGCATTCTTGCAGCAGTATTGTTCAATAAATTCTTACATATAGTCTCTGTTTTTCCTATAAAGTAGTGGTTGATCTAGAAGCTTGACAGGATTTGGGTTTAATTTTATTATAGCGAAAGTATTGTCTTAAATAGTGCTACGTATGAACTTCCTATTGCATCACATCAGAAAGCTATATCTGATTGTCTTTTTGTAATGTTAGCATTGATCAGTGGGTTTGCGTACTGTCAGCCTGAACCATTCACCATAAAGCCTTGTATCAGACTGTCACGCAATGATGAATAGTGCCAAATACACTATTTCATCAGGGTTTATAAAATGACATTCTACCTGTTCTTTTTGCATTTATTAGCTGAAATTCTTTTATAATGAACTTTCATCAACTGTTTTGTAACTCTGAGGTACAATTTATACAGGTGAGGCAAAATACTTGATTATTTATCTACCAGTTTCTGAATGAACTGGTTCCGCGGCATCTTCCAAAGGTGACCAACATTTTGTTGATTTTAACTTAATGTGTTTCAATCCACTGCCACTGCAATAATTATTCTTATTGAAGCTCAAACTATCTTGGCCAAAGGCAGCCCCATTCGAGGGCCCTTTTTACATAACCCCAAGTTGTCTCTGACAGTTTCTTCTTTTCCTTTTTCTATGACAAGATGTCCTACTATGGCCCACTCAGAGCTTGAATCAGCCAATTTTTCAAGAAGTCCTGGTTCATTTTAATAAAAAATAGTACTTTAAAACCACAATCTGGGCCCTAAAGTAAGTTTACTGCTACTGGGGTGGTCATTGTGTGTAAGCCCTTTTAGATCTCACAAGCTTTTTGACTCCTGGAAAAAAATGATAACGAAAACACCTATTTCTATGCTTTTTCTATCTCCTAAGTTATTTAGAAGTATCTGCCAATGTTTATATTTTATTTTTAAGTGGATTTCCAACTTAATTACATTGTGGTCAAAATGAGATCAGTTCTTCAAAATTTGTTGGTTTTGTTTTATGGTCTAGTAAATAGTCAATTTTGGCAAATGTCTCATCCATGCCTAAAAACAAAGCATACCGACTAAATTTTGGGGTGCTGTGTTTGTAATCATTAATCAAGTGTACTGAAGTATTATTCAAATGATATCTTTACTTATTAACTGTCCACTTAATCATGGGTCTTGTGTATGTGTTCATTAAATCATGTTCATTAAAGCACTGTTCAAATAATATCCTTACTTAGAATCTGTTACCTTAATTAATCACTGAGACGTACATGTAAAATACCTGCTGGTAGATTTAATGGTTTCTGTTTTTTGTATATTGGGTTTTTTTTTTTAAGATTTTATTTATTTATTTGACAGAGAGAGATCACAAGCAGGCAGAGATGCAAGCAGAGAGAGAGGAGGAAGCAGGCTCCCTGCGGAGCAGAGAGCCCAATGCGGGCCCCGATCCCAGGACCCCGAGATCATGACCTGAGCTGAAGGCAGAGGCTTTAACCTACTGAGCCACCCAGGCACCCTGTATATTAGTTTTTATATTTTTATGTAATTTTTTGAAGTTATCAGATACTTATATTTAGAATTATTCTTCTTTCCTGGTAAATTGTTACTTTTACCATTATGCAGCAATCTCTACTAAAGTGTTTTTTTGTCTAAAAGGAATATAACTGGGGTGCCTGGGTGGCTCAGTTGGTTGAGCGACTGCCTTTGGCTCAGGTTATGATCCTGGAGACCCAGGATCGAGCCCCACATCGGGCTCCCTGCTCGGTGGGAAGTCTGCTTCTCCCTCTCTCGCTCCCCCTGCTTGTGTTCCCTCTCTCAGCTGTGTTTCTCTCTGTCAAATAAATAAATAAAATCTTAAAAAAATAAAAATAAAAATAAAAAATAAAAGGAATATAACTACGTAACTTTCATTGGTATCATCAGGTACCTTGTCTTTTTGCTTTCAACCTGTGTTACCATGTTTTAGGTTTGTCCTTTGCAAAAAGAATACAACTAAACAATGCATTCTTTACCCATTCTGTCAATGTTAGTCTTTAAACTGAAAATTTAGTCCATTTATATTTACTGCAATTATGGATACATCTGGAAGTTTTTCTACCTTTTTATTTTGTGCTTCCTTTCCATTTAGCCTACTTTTTATAATTTTCTTATTTTCTTGCTTTCTTTAAGGTTGACCAAATTTTTTTTTTCCTACTGCTCAAAAGGCTCTAAAATTTTATTTCTAAATTCGGGTTTGTTTTAACCTGAGTGCTTACCTAAATATCTAAAGTTAACTATTATTTGTATCTGTCTCTTAAATAATTATACAACACTTTTATTTCACAATTCCTTCTATATACTACTCCCATCCTTTGATGGGATTTTGACTTTCAATGTTACTGTTAAGAAATGTGTTACCAGGGCACCTAGGTGGCTCAGTGGGTTAAGCCTCTGCCTTTGGCTCAGGTCATGATCTCAGGGTCCTGGGACTGAGGCCCCCATCAGGCTCTCTGCTCAGCAGGGAGCTCCTTCCTCCTCCTCTCTATCTGCCTGCCTCTCTGCCTTGTGATCTCTCTCTGTGTGTCAAGTAAATAAGTTTTTTTAAAAAAATGTGTTATCAGTCTGTCATTGGTTTGTAGGTGCCTGGGTGGCTCAGTCGTTGAGCATCTGCGTTCGGCTCAGGTCATGGTCCTGGAGTACTGGGATGGAGCTCCGCATCAGGCTTCCTGCTCGTCGGGAAGCCTGCTTCTCCCTCTCTTTCTCCCTGGTTGTGCTCCCTCTCTAACTGTGTTTCTCTCTGTCAAATAAATAAAATCTTTAAAAAAAAAAAAAAAGAAAGAAAGAAGGAAAAGAAGAGAAGAGAAGAGAAGAGAAGAGAAAAGAAAAGAAAAGAAAAAAGAAAAGAAAAGAAAGGAAAGGAAAGGAAAAGAAAAGAAAATTATAATCCAAACTTCTTTTTTCGGCATATTAAGTGTGTGTGCATGTATGTGTGCAGTCAATACAGGCTGTGTTTCCTGGGTTAGAATTCCAGCCCCACACTTGATTAGCCCTTACCTTAGACAAATAACTTTATTAGGGCAAAAGTTATCACTCTAAGCCTTAGTTTACTCAGAGGATAATAAGAGACTTATGCCACAGGTGCACAGAACAAATTAAATGATCCATGTATACAAATTTGCCAGTCATGGTAAAGTCTTAATAAAAGTTAGCTATTATTTAAATAGGTAGTTGAGTTCCTTAAGTTACAAGTTCGCAGAGAGAATCAAAAGCCCTTAAAATAATATTCAAATTGTGCCTTGATCACCTATAAAACCTATTTCTACTTAACACTAACATCTACTCCAACTATGTATCCTTGTTTTGCCTAGCATTCTCTCACTAAAGTCTAATGTTGTAAACATCCAATAATTCAAAATAAACACAATGCAACTCAGTTGTAAAGTGAAAATACAAATCTTGAAAAAAATGGACGCCTGGGTAGCTCAGTCAGTTAGGTGACTGCTTTTGGCTCAGGTCATGATCCCAGGGTCCTGGGAACAGTCGGGCTCCCTGTTCACCAAGGAGCCTGCTTCTCCCTCTCCCTCTGCCTGCCACTCTGCCTACCTGTACTCTCTATTTCTCTGTCAAATAAATAAATAAAATATTTTTTTAAAATGTAGGATGTCATGAAGTCTATGAAAATAATACTGAAGGAGGTGTTCACCTCACAGCAAAACCCTGGGGGAATAAAGATCTGGCTGAATCAAACCAGTAACAACTGAAGAAGGGAAAATGTAACAAGGATGATGACAGAACAGGAAACAAAAAAGAAAATGTCAAGGGACTAAGAAAAATCCCTTGAGAAACTGCTAAAGCTCTCAATAGTTTTCCTAAACCGATGTGCTAGGTCTAGTATATAATGATAAATACTAAGAAAATCAACCAAAGTGAAAGATGCTATTAGACTATCACACAATTTTAGTGGAAAAATTATACCAAGGAAATATATCATTCTTTGTTAATGGAGAAGTAGCACAGCCATAATTAACACCTAAGTTTTATTAAGTATGTAGTAAAATAAATGTTTTTATTTCAGGAAATTATCATTAGCAAATCTTTTTTTTCATTACTAAGAAACACTTTAAGAGTCATTTTCAAAGTAGCAATTTTCTCATTCAGAATTTCTCATAAATGTGTATTTCTAAGGGGAGAAAGGCTACATCTCAACTGTTAACAGTGGTTAACAGTTTCTCTCTCCCTTAGAGAGTAGAAAATGAGAGATGAAAAGAATAAAGGATTAAGTATCTTTTTCATTCATATACCTTAACAGTGTTTGAATTTGTTAGAAGTTATTTTCTTATATTTTTTGTAACTAAAAACAAAATCCCTAAAATTTAAAGCTATGCTGTTGTTTTTGTATAGGAGGTCATTACCATGAATTGCTGTAGGAGAAGGCAAAGACAATGAAAATTGATAAACAGATCTTTATTGGACAAAAGTACTCCAAGTAGGAAAATGATGAATGGAGAAAAGAGGGATCTCTTTAATATACTTGACTGTAAAATAAAACAAATGGCACATAAATAACTGGACGTTGGAAAGATACCCTCAAATGCTGAAGAATGCTAAGCCAACTTCTACTTTTTGGTCTAAGAACTATCTAGAACAACACTGTCCAATACATAACCACTAGCCACATGTAGATATTGAGCATTTGAAAAGTGGCCAGTCTAAACTGAGATGTGCTATGAATGTAAAATACTCCCTGGATTTCAAATGCCTGGTATACCAAAAAAAAAAAATAAAAGGAAAGTGTTTCACTGATATTAAATTTATATACACTGAAGTGATACTATTTTGAATATAATGGGTTAAATAAAACATATTAACATTAATTTCATCTGTTTATTTTTCTATTTTTAAATATGACTACTAGAGAATTTAAAATTACAGATAAGGCTCACATTTGTGGGCTGTATTATATATCTAATAAAACAACACTGGTCTAAGATCTTGCCATATCCTTAAGACTATAATAACAGTCTGCTTTTCCTCTTATGTCTTACCTGTTTCAGAATTTTCTACTTTCAACAAGGGAATACACCAAGCCAAGGACTCAATTCAAACATAAATGTAGATAAGCTTATCTCTGCAGATGAAATACTTTAATGTTCTATAAGTTCACAATGATCAAAAAAATAAAGCATCAAAAGAAGTAAAATCTACTTATAGTTCACAAATCAGAAAATAAGAGTGATTAAACATTAACTATATGGTAAAGGTTATCCTCAACTCAAATTTCAGCGCATTTTTTCCACATATGTTTAAAACTGTTGAGGGCCCTGGTTTTGGAATCGTTTCTTTACATATTAATAAAGCTTCCTTTGTGTTATTATTTTATCAAGAGCAGTCTTATTCTCACTGATCTATTTACCAAACTGGCAAAATTAAGAGATACCAAAATCTTTCAGTTCAACATCATATATGTATGTCCATTTGTAAGGAATAAAGATATCTAAAAAGTAAGGTTAATAAAGTTTATAATTAAATGTAATATACAAAATATATTAAGTGACATAAGTAAATTAACAGATTTCTGAGCACTAAAATAATGATATACTTTTAAATTCTAGTCATTCCCCTCAGAAAGATTCACTGCTCTTCCCTCCCCAATCTCACAGTGGGGTGAATAGAATCACTGTCAACCTAGTTGTCACACCAGCAACCTGGAAGTCATTATCCCTGACATTTCAATCAATTACCAAGCCCTGTTCATTCTACTTCTACACTGCTTCCAGTAATTTTCTAAAATACAAATTAGATTTGGCCATTTCCTTGTACAAAATTCTTCCATGATTCCTCACACCACATACAAACCGTCAGGTATCTTGCACAGCATATTTGGCTCTTATGTGATCTAACTCCACTGCCACCCCTAAAACCACCTATCTGCCTAGTTTCAACTCCAGTCATTCCTAATTTCAGACTTTATATTCCATCAATTCCAACTCCTGGTTAACTAGAAATATGCCCAGCTGTCTTTTCCCATCTCTGTGGTTTAAGACTACCTTCTCTGTTGGATGCTTGCCTAATGGTCTCCTATCTGTCCCTCAACTCTCCCATTAAAGGTTATCCTCCTCTGCAACTTCTTCACTGACTCTTCCTGATATGCCCTGGTACTACCAGTTAGCTCCCACTATTCACCTTTACATATACCTTCATTAAAGCAATCATCATATTGCTTTTACAGTTAGCCGCTGGAATATATGACTCTCTTCTAAACAGCAATTTCCTTCAGTGTAGAGCTAATGTCTTTTTATCTTTATACCTACAATGCCACAACAGTACATTTGACACTAAACAAATAGTTGTCCAATCATAGCGAGTGAGACTTCTCAACAGATGATGCTTCCCTAACCTCCAGTTGAAATTTGGGGCCCCATACATTTATTCATTCCACAAACATTTATTGAAAACCTATTATATGGGTACCTGGGTGGCTCAGTGGATTAAAGCCTCTGCCTTCAGCTCGGGTCATGATCTCAGGGCCCTGGGATCAAGGCCGGCATTGGGCTCTCCGGTCAGCGGCAAGCCTGCTTCCTCCGCTCTCTCTGCCTGCCTCTGTCTGCCTACTTGTGATCTCTCTCTCTGTCAAATAAATAAGTAAATAAAATATTTTTTTAAAAAAACCCTATTATGTGACAAGTCCCATCTTGGGCACTGGGAACACAACAATAATCAAAACAAAGTCTCTGGCCTCATGGAGTTTATGCTGTAATACTGGAGACAGAAAATAAACAAACATTTAAACATATAATGTCTGATAGTGATAAATGCAATGAAGTAAAATAAAATGACAGGGACATGATATATAGAGTGATGGGGTATGTGGCTATTTTAGAAGACAAAACCATATAGTTAAGCAGGGAAGACCACTCTGAGGAGTTAATACCTGAGCTGATACTTGAATTGAGTCAGTGAGTCAATTCCCAATTATCTAGGGAAAAAAGTAAAACTAGGAAAAAAAGAAGAGCAAGTGCAAAAGCACTGAGGGAAGACACGCTTGAAACACTCAAGGTATAACAGGAAAATAGGTATAGTAACAACAAAGAAAGAAGGGGCACTATAAGACAGCTAGGGCCAAAACAAGTAGGGGCTACAGGCCAAGGCAAGAGCTTTGGAATTTATTTTGAACAAGTTGAAAAATCACTAAAAAGATTCAGCAAGAGAATGACATGATCTAACTCACCTTTGCTTAAGATCATTCTGGCAGAAATGTGAGGAACTGACTGACTATAAAGGGTAAGAGTAGAACAAGGAAAAATCTGTTTAAAAAAAAAAAAAAAACCTCTAATAACTAACAGGCATGCAGCATGTCTCCTTCAACAGAGGAAGTCACAAGAAGTAGCCAGAGTAATGATATATACTGAATACAAAGCTAACATAAACTTGGTGGAATGACTGTATGGGATGTGAAGGGAAAAGAGGAGTCACTTGGGAGAGTTTGGTCTAGTCGACTTCGGTGAAGACAGTTACATTTACTAAGCTACAAAAGACTGGGGGAAGGAAATAGGAAAAGAGAAATCAAGAGTTGTGATTTGGACATTTTAAATTTGAATGCTTGTGGAACATCCCGTACAGTTGCTATGGAAATAGAAGTCTAAAGCTCAGGGGAGGTGCAAGAATTGGGAGATAAAATTTTGGGAGTCACTGATGTAAGGATTCAAGCCAAGGAACAAATAAGACTACCACCTAGGGAGTGACAGAGAAAGAAGGCCAGGGAGACAGAGTCATGGGGGAAAACTATGACCTTTAGATATCAGGAAGAGGAGATGTGGCCAACAAAGGAGAATGAAGAAGAAAACAGGAGGAACAGAGCATGTAGTATCCCAGAAGCCAGATGAAATGCAAGGGTACTAAAGGGTGAAGTAGAATATAATATTCTGAAGTGCTCAATTATTCACCTCAGGACAATTAAAGTACTATAAGCCTCAGTATTTATACATAAATCAAGCTCACATATTCAACAACTTTCTTATAAGTTATTTGTACCTTAGTAAAGTTCAGGATTCATTAAAGCCTGTACAAAATCAGTTCTTCAGTCACTTGAATTTAGTCACAAATACATAAATTGTTTTTTCAGCAATGGACATAAATAACTTTGGAGTACTGGGTGATGATCTTGGGAATGCAGCAGTTAATACTCATGTACAAACTTTTATAGAATTCTCAGTGTTCTGCTATCAAAGTTAGATTACAAAGTTACTTAACTTGGTCACTACTACCTAGGGAATGAAGTCTCCAATTTAAAAAAAAGAAAAAAGAAAAAAAAGGATTTCTTCAGATAGGTTACCTTTTTTTTTAAAGAAAATAGATAGCTCAAAAAAAGGTCCGTGAAGAGGGAAAATTTCATTTTACAAAAAAGATTAATAAAGTATAAAACCAACTAAAAAAGTAAAGTTTTTTTGGTATTTTCCTTAATGCAAAAGCATTATACAACAAACCCCAAGATATAAAAACTGTATTATCACCTTACATCTAAATAATCACTATTAACATATCGCTCTATATTCTTCTAGGCCTTTCTGTATTTTTTAAAAAGCTTTGTGAGTGAGACTTATCAGCATAGATACCTGTTAGACTTTCTAAGCCAGTTCTTTTTTTTTTTTTTCCAAATTTTTTCTTGTACTCCACTTAAAGACGTTTCACATTATGACACAGTACAGATTCACACACATAGATGAGACTGAAACAAATTCCAAAAAACACCCTTAGTATTTGCACTGGTCTTATTTTTTAATCTACTTTATTTTACTTTAAAAAAACTGTAGTCCTATCATAATTTAAAATCAGTTTATTCACTAAGTTGTTTTACTTGATTGACTTTGAAAAATGCTGAAGAGCATATTCATGTCAGAAATTTTCACAGCAGGCATAGAAAACATTATCTGTTTAAAATGATTTGAAATTTTTGTTGTAGAGCAACATAAAAGGCAAAGTAAAACATGAGTAAGACACCAGAACGCTATACCACCTTACCAGGAGTCTGTAGCAAAATAATAAAATTAGGAATATATCTATACCCAATCTTTCCACGCTTTTAAGGTACTCTACCCATGGCTGATACACTTCTGCAAATAAAGAAAACAAGAAATGTCCTTCCTCTGCAAAAGAGCTTCACTTTTAAAATATACTTGACCTAAATATAACACAGAGGCACTTGTCTGTGATATAATAACATAAAAAATTATACTTGGACAGCAGAGAAATGGCTTCATATTTAAAAACTATAAAATCTGCTAATGAACCACAACTGATTCTGCTGTAGTTTTCTTAATGCATCCTTCCGTAAATGCACTTGCACTAGTTAATACAATGACATATTTTATACTTGAAAACACAAAATAATTCCTACATCCACTTGAAGGTTTATCTTATTTCTATTCAGACTAGGTTTACAAAATATATTTTATATTTCAAATTAACAGAATAAAGATAATAATTTGGGACAATAGTATCTATAGTTTAAGAGATGACTATAAGGCCTTCTTTTAACATACCCCGGACTGAAAAAAATACGTTTTAGACACTCATTTAGAGGACACTACATAGATTTTACGCAAAGGCATGGAGGAAACAGATTCATTAATGGGAAGCATTATCCAAACTGTTAAACTGGCCATGAACAAAGGGCTTTATTCAGTGTGAAAGTCTGCTATCAGCCCACATACAACACAACTATATTACAACCTCCAGATTACTATTTTTTAGTAGAGTACCTGCTTTTTATTGTCTTCATCACCTGTCATTTCTTGCCAATCTAAGAATTTTCATTTCTCTCAAATCAAATGAGTGCTGTAAACTCCACTGTTCAAAGTATATATAAAATAAGAACAAAAGGCTTCAAGTAAGGATCAGAGATGCCTCTTATTTGAGTAAAGTGCATGAACTTTAATATATGAACTTTATGATGCCTATTTTGGCCCCCTATCAGATTATTATTTGCTTATTTGATGATATTTAAATAGTATCGTCCTCATTCAAGCCTCCCCAAAACTACAAAGTGGTATTATTACCAGTTCAATTTTATAGATGAGAAAACTGAGCCATAGGGATGCTGCATAATACACTGAAGGCTAAAGAACTAGAATGTGGCTGCTTCTCATCTAGATAACCTGACTCCAGTGTGTGTGCTCCTAACTTTCCTTTTGGTGATATGTTTTGCTGCCTTATGACAATATGAACATCCCAGTGTGTTTAGTACCCTCAGCTTTAATATCTCTGACAATCCTTTGGAGAAAAAAATAGCTAGGAATAACTGCATCAATTAGCTTGAAGCTTAGGAGATCAGAAGCCCTAACTAACACTTTTTGCTTCTTCAAAAGCTGCTCCAAAAAACATAATTGAGCCATGGAAGAAAAGAAAAGCCAGAGGAACACCAATGGGTCAATAAAGCTATACAGGAAGTTTTTAGAGGTCTAGCCTTGTCTAAGATTACACCACACCTGTTCTATAGGGCATCCAAATCCAAGATTTTCCATTGCCATTTGAACTACTTGCCAAGGATGATTTAGGACTGTTCCTTGTGAGATGCAGCCCCAGATGATCTCTCTGAATGCCTGTTGCATGTTGTAGATTTCAATAAATATTCCCTGAGTAAATGAGGGGTAGGTATTTTCTGTTCCCTGCTGCCATACCAAACAACTAGTTCAACTGACTCTCAATTATACCTTAACTCCTTGAAAGCAAGACATATCTTATTGCTGTTATATCTTCAGTGTCCAGCACCACTCCTGGCAATGGATGGCATTCAATAAATGATTGGCAAATAAATGAGTATAAAAACAAATGTTCCAAATCTTGGAACACTGAAAAAATAAAATAATGTAAAAAAATAAAATAATAAAATAAAAACATCTAAAGTTAAAAAAAATGTTTCCTAACACAAACCAATATTAATCTAGATGTTTCTCCTTAATTTGAGACTCAACAAGTCAAAGTATTCTCAATGAAAGTTAAGAATTCTCGATCATTGTACTATTTTTTTTATACAATTCATTACCTATTTTCCCACAACTTGCATGTGTAACACCTGGTACATATCTATTTACAGAAAGAGACCTATGTGCAAACTAATGATAAGAGCAAAACTAACTAAAGTTTTTTTTAGAGAGGTTAAAATCCTGTCCCCCATATCTGGTTCATTCCTGAATATCACAATGTACTACCACCGAAGAAATGGTGCTCTATATTTTTAAAGTAGTCCCATTTTTACAGATAGTTAACATACGTATTCCAATTATGACATGCTGAAAAGCACTAAGGCTATAAATGTTTCCCAGATTATAAAAATCTTGTAATATGTTGAATTTAAAGAACTGTACAGGGCAACATAATTTAAATTTGTACGGCACTATTACCATTTTAAAGATAACATCACTAAAAATCAAGCTCACACATCTAGCTAGTAAGCATTGGAGCCAGAACTGAAACTCAACTCTGAATGTATTCAAACTCACAACTGCTCAAAACTCCATACCCTACACAGTATACCCTCAACAAAACAACTCTTGAATTTTCCGAATTACACTAACTTTAATACTGTGATAACATGCCATATTTATTTTTAATTTCGTTATTCTGAGCAGTAAAATTAAGGAAAATTGTTTACCTTCATGATATCTACACATACTTTTCCAACTTAACCACTGAAATCTTGACTCATATAGAGGCCATTTATCACTAACTTCCCCTTTTCTGAAAATTAAGACTTTGCTCCTCCAATACTATGAAAACACTATTGGCATCCACCACTGTGTTCTGTATAAAACTTGCCACAGCTATTAGTGGCAGTGGCCCACTACCTTGGTGACACTTGGTGGAGTCTTAGAAGACTTATACCCTCTAATGCTTGTTCTGAAGGTTTTTATAATAACTATCACATGAAATGTTGAGTAAAAACATCTGAGAACAACACGGAAATTAAGTGGTTAAATATAGTAAATTTCTTTCTACATGCAACAGCTCTTTCAGAAGATCGATTATATGCTTTTTTTGTTCCAAAAGAGCAAAGAAGCCAGTGTGCAGATTTTATTTGTTTATATGCCAACAGACTAAACATCAACACTGAAGGAATCAAGCAGTCTTCTGTTTTTCTCAGTACTCAAACCCAATCAGAGAAAAGAACCAACCAACTTTATTCACCATGGCTTACATATTATTTAGATATTTTTTTCTTGTCTGCTTTTCTGACTTACTTTCACCCAAAACCTCAATGAATTTCGAATCATGGGCCGTGAATGGTGGTATAATTAAAGTAAACTACTGGGGCACCTAGGTGGCTCAGTTGTTAAACATCTGCCTTTGGCTCAGGTCGTTTCCCGGGGTCCTGGGATCAAGTCCCGTGTCAGGTTCCCTGCTTGGCGGGGAGCCTGTTTATTCTCCCACTCCCCCTGCTTGTGTTCCCTCTCTCACTCTCTCTTTCTCTCTCTGTCAAATAAATAAATAGATAGATAGATAAAGTATACCAGATACTCTTTCTGCTTTCTTTCTTAGAGAACAAAGGAAATTTGAAGTTCTACAGAAACATCCTCAAATAAGCAGGACTTCCGGACACTACTGGTGATGTAGAAAGCTGGAGAATATCATTTCCACCCATAATACATACAAAATAAAAGGTGGAAAATGTGCACAATCACAATTTTCTTGAACTCATCAGAGAAGCAAGGTCACAGGACAAGCAACTAACCCCAGCTCTAAGGAAAGAAGACAAAGTCCTCAAAGACTTTGGATAACTTCAAAAGTCATCTTCTCTCTCTCTCCATACTCAATCACTTGATAAGTTCCACTGATCTTCATACCTGAGTATCTCTTCAATCTGTCTAGTTTTCCCCATCCCTAAAAATACCCCAAGTTAAACCTACTTACACAAATGACTAGATTACTATAAAAGCCCATCTAAGTGGTCTGTGAATAATTTCTATTCATTCTTCACTTTGCATCAAAAATGACCCTTTTAAAACAATTAGCTGCTCAGACAGCCCCCCTCCCTAAAATCTTTCAGTGACTTCCCATCATTCTTATGATAAAATCAACTTTTTAATCATGGCTACAAGACTCTTTTTAACCTAGTTCCAAGCAATTTCTCTTAGCTTTTGTCACTCCTGTCTTCATATGCCATATAGCCACATCAAACTTCTTTCAGATTCTTCAACTCTCCATGTTGTTAGTATTCTGGATTTTTGTTTTCATCTTAGGCTCTACACAAACTCTTCCCTCTATCTAGCCTACTTCCCTGCAGCTTCCTAATCAACTTCACCTAATTTCTACTTAATAGGTCTCTATCATTATTCCTTCTTTAAGAGCTTTATCTTAATCATTTTAGATTAGGTGAGGTGTCTTTGCCATATACCTCTTTTGTTACAGTTCTTATATTTGATTGTAATTACTTCTTTAACTTTCTTATCTTTACCACTGTACATGTTATGAACAAAAATAACAGTTTGGGAGTAGAAATGGAAAAGGACACATTTAAATGGTATTGTGACCAACAAAAATGCCATATCAAAATGAGATCCTCAAATAAGTGGGACTTCTGGACACTGTTCATGGTGTAGAAAGCCACCAGAGAATGTCATTTTCACCCTCGACACAACAAAATAAAATATGCAAAATGTGTACAATCACAGATTTTCCTGAACTCATCAAAGAAGCAAGGTCATAGGACAAGCAACTAACCCAAAACCTAAGGAAAGAAGACAGGGTTCTCAAAGGAAAGACAGAACATAAACACTTTCTTTCCTGCACTGAACACCAGACACTATAAAAACCAGCATGAGGAACCCAGTTAAAATGTTTTAAAAGTTGCTAAAGGCCAAATGTAGACTATCAGAAGACAGAACCCTTGGCAAACACAGAAATGAGGTAATTCTCACCACTCACAGAATCTGTTCCACAGACATCAATGGAGGCTCAAAAGACTAGGCAAGAAACAAAGAAGTCTTAAGTCCAGCCTTACAGTGCAGACTTGGGAGAAAGAAATAGCAGCCCAGGCAAGAAAAGTACCAAGCCCTATCTGGAGCCTTCTTGCCTACCTCCCCTACAGGGAAAAAAAAAAGCCTTAAGTAGCTGGAGAAAGGTAGCAAATCCTATTTCCCTCAGGCAGCAGATGAAGGTCCACTGCAACTAAGGAAAGTAAACAAAACAAAAACAATAACAACACCTTTACACCTAAAGAAGGGGCAAGATTGCTGAAAAAGCCCCATCCCTCTGAGACTCAGGGGGAAAACATCTACGTAAAACTGAAATTGACCATGCCAACAAAAAATGCCATGCCCTCCTCCTCTTCCCTCAACAACAGGCTAATAAAACACAACAGTAATTCACTACTGTGGGAAGAACACAAGCACAGAGACCTCTCTGAGATGCAAGTTCAAAGGGAAGATCTAAAGTCAAGGGGAAAGCAGACATTAAGAGAAACTCTTTGGCAAACCAAACCCCACCCTAAAAACAAGGTAACCACAAGAGAAAGTTGAAGCCTATGGTCAAACTCAAGCTCAGCTCAAAATCCTGACCAGACTGGGCTGGCTCAAACTCCTCCCCTCAACACACACACAAACATCTCAGCAAAAGATAAAGCACACTCATTTCCAGGCATAAATACTACTCACTACTCTATACAAAATATGCAGATTTTAACCAAAAAAAGTGGGGGGAGTAAAAACACAAAAATAAAAAATAAACCAAACATAACCTGCACTGTTAAGAGACAAGGCAACCAACAGAATCGGATTCAGATATGACCCAGATGTTGAAACTACTGTACATGGAATTTAAAATAATTATGATTATGTTAAAAGTTCTAAAGGCTAATGTAGACAACATGTACAAGCAGATGGACAATTTAAGCAGAGAGGCAGAAACTACAAGAACCAACCAAATGGAAATGCTAGAAATAAAAACACAGTAACAGAGATAAAAACCTTCAGTGACCTTATCAGTGGACTCAACATAGCCATAGCCATGGAAAGAATAAGTAAAGATGGATCAGCAGAAATTAAACAAACAAATAAAAAGAATGAAAATAAAACAGAAGACAGCATTCAAGTACTATGGGAAAATACAGAGCTGTAACAAGCAATGTTTAAAAAGATAATAGCCAAGAATTTTCTAAAATTAATAAAGTATGTCTAACCACAGATCCAAAAAGCTTAGAGAACACCAAATACTGAACACCAAACATTAAACAAACAACAACAGAAACCAACACCTAGACACAACATATTTAAACTGCAGGAAAAAAGAATTAAAGAAAAAGCTTAAAGGCAGCCATAGTGAAAAAGACCTATTATATACAAAGGAACAGGATAAGAACTTTAGAAACTATGAAAGCCAGACATCATTAAGATGCTGACAGAAAAACTGTCAACCTAGAATTCTACACCCAGCAAAAATACCTTCAAAACCGAAGAATAAAACTTTCTTGGTCAAACATAACTCACAATATCAAAAGGTCAAAGAAGATAAAATATATAATCATCTCGACAGATGCACAAAAAATTAGGACAAAATTCAATATCCATCCCCAACAAAAAACTTTCAGCAAGCTAGGAACAAAAGGGAACTTCTTCACCTTGATAAAGGATATCTACAAAAAAAACAAAACAGAAAAATGAAACCGTGAAAAAAGCATACAGCTTGCATCACACTTGATGGTGAAAAATCAACTGCTTTCCTCCTAAAATCAAAAACAAGGTTTAACAGAACATGGACCGGGTCCTGATGGAAGAACCAAGCAGCACTCAGAGACTTTAGAGGAATGGAGGTTTATTTAACACTGGCGGGCTCAGAGGAGACTATTCGCCAAAGGTCTGAGCCCCAAGCACAAGTAGGGAGGGTAATTTATACCCTTCTACTTCCACATATTTGGTACTTTTGGCACATGCCGGAAGCGCAGAGTAGGGAAGAAGAACACAGAAGGGCTTTGAGACAGGGACTAGAATTCCCTTGCTGGTCTGGTCAGCCATCTTAGCGTACAGATTTTCCCTTATTAAAGATAAGGACAAGCACTCTCACTACTACTAAACAGTGAAATGAGGGTTCTAGCCAATGCAACAGGCAAGGAAAAAAAAGACCACCAGGTTAGAAAGAAACAAAATTAAATTGTCTCTGAGGAATCACCTTCTACATATAAAATGCCATAGAACCTACAACAAAGCTAGTAGAATTAATAAGTGAGTTTAGTAAGGTAACAGCATATAAATAGTAGTTCTATGTGCTATCAATGAACAAATAAAAATAAAAAATGTAAAGAGTACCACTTACAACATCACTCAAAAACATGAAAAACTAATGTATAAATCTAACAAAATATATGTAGAATCTATGCTGAAACTGTAAGACATTGATAAAAGAAATCAAAGAATATCTAAATAAAAGTCATGAATGGGAAGACTCAATATCAAGATGTCAATTCTTCCCAAATTGTCTTTTCATTTCAATCAGAATCCCAGAAAAAATTTTATAGAAATTAACAAGCTCATTCTGAAACAAATATAGAGAGGAAAAGAAACTAGAAAAGCCAAAACAATTTTAAAAAAGAAGAACTAAGTTAAGACAACTTACTCTACCTTATACTAACCTGATTATTGTTTAGGAATGAAACCAGTGTGGTACTGGAGAAAGGATAAAAATACAGATCAAGAGAATATGGGAAAAGTCCAGAAATAAACGCACACATACATGATCAGTTGATTTTTGACAAAGGTACCAAGGAAATTCAATGATAAGAGGACAGTCTTTCCAATAAATGGTGTTGAAACAATTAAAAATTCATATTGATAACAAAAATATAATTTCTATCCATACCTCACACCACTGACAAAAACTACCTCAAAATGAATCAGAGACCTAAATATAAAACCTAAAACTATGCCATTACTAGAAGAAAGTGTTGGAGGAAATCTTTTTGACTTTGGGTTAAGCAAAGATTTATCAGATGCAACACCA
This sequence comes from Spilogale gracilis, assembly GCA_004023965.1. Lineage (NCBI taxonomy): Eukaryota > Metazoa > Chordata > Mammalia > Carnivora > Mephitidae > Spilogale > Spilogale gracilis. Next base: position 9,714 of record PITA01002647.1, on the reverse strand, counting down.
AAAGCATGATCCATTAAATTAAAAAATGTTTAAACCAATAAACTGGACTTCAGCAAAATTAAGAACTTCTGCTTCTCAAAGACACTGTTAAGAGAAAGAAAAGACAAATAGCGGACTTGGAGAAAATATTTGCAAAATGCACACCTGATAAAGAACTTTATCCAGAATACATAATGGCCTCTCAAAACTCAATATCCCAAAACCAACTATTTGAGCAATACTTTATCAAAGAAGATATAAAGATAGCAAATAAGCAACCACAAAACGTTCAACATCATTTACCACTAGGGAAATATAATTCCATTTAGAAGAAATTCTGAAAAAAGCAAAGTTAAGGGACAGAAAATGTATCAGTCGTTATCAGGAGCTCAAATTCAGGTGAGGGGTTGACTACAAAAAGGCAGAGAGGAATTTTTTGGATGATGGAACTGTTCTGTATCTTAATTGTATGGGAGTTTCAGGACTGCTTGCTTTTGTCAAAATTAATACAATATACTCTAAGAAAAGTAAATTTTACTGTAGATAAATGATATATCAATGTTTTAAAGAAAAAAAAATCACACCCTCTAGAAATTCCCATCAAAATATAGGTGACAGCACTGACAAGAATTAATTTCTGATTCTTAGCTTTAAGAAGCCAGGGAATAATTAGCACAACCTTAATGAAGTTATATTAGTAAAATTAAAGATCAATTTGTTTCTTAAAACTTGAGACTATCGTCTTTCCTAATTTCATTCTCCAGTCATTACTTAAAACTTCCACTGACTTACTAAACTGAGACTGACTGAAGATTCTAAAACATGGTCTATTATTTATTCTATATATAACCAAACCACACAATCTTTGCATTGCACTCAGGAAGACATATTTTACTATAGTTTTAATCTGGATAGTTTTGTTCTGAACAAACAACCTCAGAAAAGAGAACACCGAAAAAATTCTAAGGTACTCTGGTAATTCCAAACACCATTAGGCACATCAATATTTAATACTTTTATCTGAAACATACCTTCTTTTCCTAATCCCTTGCTCAAAACCTTAGTGACTCACCAGGGTCTACAAAATATAAATTAATCTTACCCAGAATTCAAGGTTCTCCAAAATTTGGTGTCACTCTACTATTCCAATCATATTTCTATCACTCTCAGACACAAATCCTCCATTCTGCATCAGTTGGCCTCATGATCCGTTCACTCCAATTTCTGAAATGCTCTCCTTGAACTGTCTCAGTTTAAACACTCCTCCTAGTCACTACTCCTCCAAAAGACTTAGCTCAAATCCAGCTTTTTCCTTTAACTCTTTGAAGACATGTTGATTTCACCCTTCTGTGAATTCTCGTGTATTCATATCTATGGTATTCATGTCATTATATACTAACATATTATTTGAATGTTTCACTTATGAATGTCACCTCATATTCTGTGACATAGTTTCTTTTTTTTTAGATTTTATTTATTTGACAGAGAGAAATACAGCAAGAGGGAACACAAGCAGGGGGAGTGAGAGAGGGAGAAGCAGGCTTCCCGCCGAGTAGGGAGCCTGATGTGGGACTCAATCCCGGATCTCCAGGACCATGACCTGAGCCGAAGGCAGTCACTTAACCAACTGAGCCACCCAGGCGCCTATGACATAGTTTCTTGAGAGCAAATACTATTTTTCCGATGCTTCTTGTATCTTAAGGAACTTAACAAGTATTCAATAAATATCCCAAGGAAAAAAAATTAACGTGAAAGTTAATATAAAAGTAAATTTAGGGGTGCCTGGTTGGCTCAATCAGTTAAGCATCCAATCTTGATCTCAGCTTAGGTCATATCTCAGGGTCATGAGTTCAAGCCCTGCGCTGGGCTCCATGCTAGGTGTGGAACCCACTTAAAAAAATTTTTTTTAATCACTTTAAATTTTAAATTAATTTAAAATACCTAACTTCCTGGAAAAGCTTATTTTAAAGCTTGAGGAACTGAAGCCAAGGACACAAGCTTTCCTTCCTGAGGTCTGTGCTGTAACACATTCATAGTTCCAGGGTTGAACAGAGCGCTTAACATATGGAAAATACTTAATATTCAAATATTTTACTAAATTTCATTTTTTAAGGCCAAAGGAGGAACTGAAGCCCTGGAGTTCTATTCCAATCCTCCCAAGATTACATTACAGCCTCGAAATGTTCTCTGATTTTTCATGTGTTCACAGATTCTCCCTGAATAGACATTAAAAAAAAAAATCACAAAAACAAAAACTATACTTCCTCCTCCTTTTAAAGCTCACAAAGCAACTACCATAGTGCTGAGCACATGCAGAGTAGGTAGGCAATATTTCTATCAGATTTCTTTAAAGCAACATAAAGTCAGCTCATATATACTTTTCTGCCCCATGTAAAAACATACTTGTTACCCTTCCTACTGGGAAGATTTATTTTTCATCATCTTTGGCAAAAATTCTAGAATGCTATCTGCCAGGTCCACTGCCCCAATAAATATGCACCCACAAGCAATTATGGAGATAGATAGCTTATGGGGAGGGGGCACTCTTTGGTCAGGTCCCAATGCTGGCCTGTGGTTAGGGGGAAGGGAAAGTGGGGGGAGGGGTGTGGCCCCATGATTAATCACTGCCCACTCTGCTTAGGGGTATTTATCACAGCCCGCAGTCAGGTAAATCACTGGAAAAACACCTCTTCAGTAATTAATGTGAAGTGACGGATGGACAGCCCCTGGGCCCATTAATCAGGAACATCAGCAGCCTACTGAGATTATGAATGTCAGGATGCATAAACTGCCGGTGGATCAATAGGCCCAGGAATTCATCCAAGGCTCTCATTTCCGAGGCATCTCCGGTACATTAGGCTCCCCTGACTCCTCCCCCAATCTGAAATGAAAAGCAGGGCTTCAGAACAAAGAGCAGGGGGTGAGGTCTGAAGTGACCACTGCAAGAAAACAGTCAAGGAAGCTGGCCATGGTAGGAAAGGGACCAGGATAGGCAACATGAGCACAGAGGTGTACCTACAGTCCCTGCCTTACAATGATTTAACAATTTTACAACTTTACAACAGCAGGAACACATATGTATTAAGTAGAAACCATATTTTGAATTCACATCTTTTCCTGGGCTAGCAATATGCAGTACAATAATTTCTAGTGATGCTGGCTGGCGGCAGCAAGCCACAGCTCCCCATCAGCCAGGCCATCACAAGGACAGACAACTGATACACTTACAACCATCCTGCACCCAAACAATCACACTGTTTTTCCCTTTCAATACAGTACTCAATATATTACATGAGATATTCCACACTTTATTATAAAACAGGCTTTGTGTTAGATGCTTTTGCCCAACTACAAGCTAATGTAAATGAGAGCATTTAGGTTAGGCCACACTAAGTATTATGTTTAGTAAGTTAGGTATATTAAACATACTTTCAACTTGTGATATTTTCAACTCAAAATGGGTTTATCAGGACATAACCCCATTGTTAGCCAAGGAAGATCTGTACTGACCAAGAGACTGTAAGACCACTCTATGCCCTGGAAAAGCAGAGGAGCAGGAAGATGATAGTCACCTGTCACTCAGAGACTGATTATGCATTTGAGGAATAATCCACCTTCTTGCTTCTAGTCTTTTACCCATTTTTCTTTTTTTTTTTTAAGATTTTATTTATTTATTTATTTGACACAGAGAGATCACAAATAAGCAGAGAAGCAGGCAGAGTGAGAGTGAGGAGGAAGCAGGCTCCCTGATGAGCAGAGAGCCTGATGCGGGCCTCGATCCCAGGACCCTGAGATCATGACCTGAGCTGAAGGCATTGGCTTTAACCCACTGAGCCACCCAGACGCCCTACCCATTTTTCCATACACATTTTCTTTTCTTTCCTTCATACTGATACCACTAATATAGAGAGAACAAAGAGAAAGAAAATTCAATTTCTGCTACCTAACAACCTAGGTAGAAATTTCAATTTAACAGGAAAAAGAATTTGTATAAAATAAAATCACTGAATTATCCTCGAATTTAATTTAGCCTTATCCCTTAACACTACAACAAACTGGGAACTGCCAAAAGTATCCCAGTGTTTTCAATTGAGAAAAAGGTGGTCATCCTGATTCATTAGCATTCACAATGCATTCTGCAAATATAAGATATAGGTTAAAGGCTACACTATGGCGGGATTCAAACAATATGAAATCAGGTTTTAATTCTTTTTCTTCTCCAAGCCAAACCAAAAAAACTCTCCATCAAAAGGATCTGTTCAACTTGTAATGTTTACTGGTTATCCCAAGTTTATCAAATTTTGTATGGGAAGTATGGCTGTGCTCTGGTCTCATACTGAATACATTCTAGGCTTGTGCTGACGGGAATGAGACTGCAGTTGCTGCCACATCCCGCCAAACCCCAGTGCTGTGCTTTGTGGTCAGACTCAGGCCAGGGCTGCAATTGTTGGTCAGAAAGTGTCTCAGAGTTACGGCTGCCTGTTCCGCTAAATCTCATTTCATCCTACTGATGGATGGATGGACAGATGGCTGCTTGGTGAAAGCAGCATTATCAGGCAGCTTCTATGGAGCCTCTGAATGATGGATAGCCCTCTTTCTACTTTCTCCAAACCACCATCGATCCAAGCCATATTTCAGTGGTCAGAAGCCCAGTAATATTAAGACACACAATCAGGTTAAGTTACTTGCAGTGTAAACCTCTAGAACAGAAATTCTAACACCTCTGCTTTGCTGTCATGAACCAGGCTGAAAATGTTAGTTTCATTCTTTCTAGCTGCTATCCCAATGAATTCCAATAGCTCAAAGCCCAAAGGGAACAGCTGGGCTCCATTCCTAGGAGCACTCAGAAAACTAGCTTGCCTGCCAAATTTTTTACTAGCCAATTCTGTGAAATGAACTCTGCAGTATTAGTGCAGATCTGTGAATATGTGTACAGAGAGGAGTGTAAAGCCATCAGAACCATACAAACCACGTAGGGTTTGACAATGATAAAATCACTAGCCTCAAATGTGTGGAGCTTTGGGTATATTAAGCAGACCCTACCTACCAACACCCAAGGATGATGCTTAATTAAAGCCAGGACAGGTTAAAATTTTCTTTTGCTCATAATCCTGAAATTCTGTTTCTATCCAGTCTCCCTGGCTGCCTTCTACTCTCTTGTGTGCATACCAAATCATAAGTAATCCTTGCCTGTTTTCACAAGTACACTTCTACATCCATTTGCTCTGTCGCCTTCTAGACACTCATCTCAGCTTGTCTATTTGGACTCCAAGCCCTCTTTGTTTCCTTCCACGTTATCCCGTGCTCTCAGACAACTCAGACTCATATAAATGGAGCCTGTATCAAAGTTATTTTCACTTGTGTAGCTAGAAGAAATGGACTCGGACTCTAGCTTTTTGATAGACTCCCTTTGTGATACAGATGTCCTCTTTTTTTCAAGAATGACTTCTCCTATGAATGCTTCATTATCAGCTATACCCCAAATCAGCTTGGCCTGGCGCCTACCTAGTGTGGCCCCTCCTGACTGACTTGTTGCACCCTGAGCCTATGGTCTAGAGAATTTGTTTGTGGGGTCAGAAAAATGTCTAAGAGGAGTGTTGTTCTTCCTGCTCTTATGTAGTATACTTTAATACTTTAACATTAATGCCTTAACAACACTTATAGTCCTCTTCCTTGCCAAGAAAAAAAAAATTATGTACTATTTTTAAAGATTCTACTTAATTATAACGTATCAAGAATATCACCGCCCTTCACATAAATATTAAAGAATTTTTACAGAATCTTAGAATTACATTACTGAAAGGGATTATATAGGTCAGAATTCAACATTTTTATTTTCCAAATAAGGAAACTGAGGATCTGAGGTTGTGATGTCCATGGTTAAACAGATATTAAGTGACAAAGAAAGTTTGGAACCTAGGTTTTAATTATAAGTGCTGTGCTCATTCTATTGTATTTCTCAGACATTTCATTTTCATCCTGCAGATTTCAAAGACAGTGGAGATAATTAGGGTTGAGTGTCATTTATGTGTGTGCCTGTGTATTTGGGGGGAAGAAGGCAACCATGAATAACTGAATTTGGTCACCCATACTATTGTGCCTCCCATCAAAGTTGCCCATGGGTCATCTGAAAGCCACTCACTATCTTGGAAGATAAAATTTAATGAATCCCTGGCAACTAGAAACCTCTACTCGTCTCCCTTCCTACGTATTTGTCACATTCCTATCTAGAAGGTTGAAATAACAAAAGCAGAAATACATGTAATCCAAGTAGAATGAGAAAAGCACAAAGCTCCATAACTTTAACTAAACTAAATGGATATAAGAGCAACGAGGCCTCCTCATTTCAAAGGATGCTACTACCTTCTTGTCCACACACAGCACAAGCGGACTGACTGGACTTCACCCTCTGGTGGCCAAAATGTGTCACTGCTGCATTTCCCAACTGCCACGCTACCTCCGTATCTATTTTAAAAGCTTCCAGCTGAAAAAGATCTTCGAAAACCAAGTGGTATCACCTCCTCATTTAAACGGATGAGGAAAGTAATTGAGGAATTCATCTAGGACTTACAGCTGAGTAGGAAATGAGATCAGAACCCAGGTCTTGATTCAACTAAAACTAGTAGTTTCATCCTCATCATAGTTGCCTCACCCAGTTTTTCACCCTATACGTGCTCCAGAAATACTAGCTGAACAAAGTTTAATCAGGAAGCTAATTGTGAGGCAAAAATAATCCCATAATGCAGAACAAAACCAAATATATTATCCATACTAGTGCTCATCTCCATTAGTATAAATGATCAGGAAGACCATTCCACTCCATTTCCACAAAAAAGTGCTTCATACATACACTAGACAAGAACCCTACTATGACTATTTCTAATATCAGACAAATCACTTTTCCTAAGAATTTTTAAAAAGGCACTTCCTCAGAAAAAGCAGCTTGTGTTAAGTAATAGGAAATGACAATACTTTGAACTCTTATTTCTGTAAACTCCCTAAGTTCAAGAAAGGCTGTTTTATTTGCATTAACCAAATAATTTTAAAATAATTTTTTATACTCATTTGCAAGGCTATCTTAAGTCAACACGACAATTCTTTCCTCTCATGAAAAGTCTTTTTACAGAGTTTCTATTTGGTTAAGATCTATTAAGCCATGTCTAAGAAAACAATGACATATTTTTCAAAATCTGCTGCTGTGAACCATATCTAATTATATTTTCTGTTTCATTAAGGTTTAGGCCCTATAAGCAAAACTGAAGAAGTGGTAAAGTAGTACTAAGAGTAGTAGCAGAAGAAGAAAAAGAAGAAAAAATAATGAGTATTTACCATGCGAAAGGGGCCATGCTAAATATTTTTTATATATATACACATATATATGTATATATGTGTGTGTATACATCTATAAAAGATCTCACTTGATTCCAACTATAATACTACAAGGTGGTTATTACTATCCCAATTTTACAAATGAGAAACTTGAAGCTTAAGTAATTCAAGATCACACAGTTTTGAGCACCAGTTAGGATTTCAAAGTCCCTGCATTTAACTGTTACAATACACTGCTTGATATTCAGCAGGATGGTCTCTTACAATAATGTATTAATTTCATAAATATACACAAATTTGCTTCTGTATAAATACAAAAGCAACCAAACAGAGTTCAAAGACCGCTGTAGCAAAACAAGAAAACTAAAGACGGTAAGAATGAAAGAACTTTAATGCTTTCATGGCATGCCTTTTTCCAGTAACCTTCCAGCCTTGAAAGTGCTGACAATAATAATTCACTATTGTCTCTGAAACTTCCTCATTCACCTTGCCTCACCCTCAAAGCCATATGGTGAAGAACCTCACCAGGTGTCAGGAGAGGAACTCCCTCTCTTCTATTCCCCATAAGAATAATCTCTTACTTCTTCCTCCCAACTCCCCCAACCATTTGAAAACATTATCCTTCTTTCCATACTTCCCTTTCTCCAGAGGCACATGTGAACATGGCAATAGCAACCAGTGAAAGTGGTAACACAATTCTTAGACTGGAGGAAGCTTCAAAGCAGAATGTCAAGAGCACTTTCAAATCAGTCTAAAAACAAAAGAAACTTGTACATCAAATACCTACTGAAGATGGTATTTTCAGATATAATCTTCAACAGGCTATAATAGTTACAGTATATTAGTATCGGTCTGCATTGGAGATTTATAGCCTTTGCCCCTCTGCATGCAGTTGCACAAGAATACAGTTTGCATTAACTGGAAGACATATTTCATGAAAAATCTGGTTATCAAGACAATGAAACTGTATATATGATTCCAACAGGATCATAGGAGCAACAAAATACATAAAAAAACTATGGCAGGAGAAGGTTTTTCTCACAATGAAACACAATTCATGTCCTCAAGTTATTTTACACTCCAGTGATGAGAGTCGCCAAGCATCAGTACCAACTGATTTCACACTTCATAGACTGGGAAACAGTCCGAAGCTTAGTCTCTTTCACACTCCACCGACATGGTAACCCCATAGTTCACCAACTTAACTGTTCGAAATTTAATGTTAGTGCACCTTTATTGACCACCTCAAAATGTAGTCAGACCAAAACCTTAATATAACTGAACAACAGCAATATAACATGTACTAGAAAGGTGGAGAGAAACTCTGCTTCCACTCTGCATATATACCTGGGGAAAAGAGAAAGGAAAAACTCCCTCCTAAACTTCTTTCCCTCATCAGACATTTGGAGGATGGTCTGTATTTCTAGACTTATTAGAAATCAGTTCCTCTCCTGGGTCTATCCTGGGTTTCACTCAGTAGTATCCTATAGCTGAGGAGAGAGAGAGTTGAAATGGACAAGACTTTAGGACGGCACCTCAAACTTGACATGAATTAAACTTGATCTCCCGTTAGCCATCACAGATTAAAGCTAATAAGCCACCCAGTAAATTTTGAAGTAGAAGCCACTAGCCTTAATCTGTGCTGTTACATATATTACCTCATTTGATCCCAACTACAAACTAAGAGGTAGCTATGATTACTCTCTCAATTTTACAGATGAGAAATCTGAAACTTAAGTTACTTAAAATCACACAGCTTCCAAGTGCTGGTCAGGATTCCAAAGCCCCTGCACTTAACTAGCATAGTAGACTAGAATATATGCCTTCTAAAATTGGAGTAGGGGCGCCTAGGCGGCTAAGTCGGTAAAATGTCCAGTTTGGGCTCAAGTCATGATCTCGGAGTCCTGGGACTGAGCCCCATGTCAGGCTCCCTGTCCCTCTCCCTGCTTGTGGGTACTCTGTCTCTAAAATAAACAAATAAATAAATAAATAAATAAACAAACAAACAAACAAATAAATAAATAAATAAAATTGAGGTAAAACAACAGATAGCAGAGAAAAGTTTAAAAAAGAAAAGTGCAATAGCAATAAGAGAATAAGTGCAAAGTGGTAGAATCCCTGTTAGAGATACGGTCACAACTCTGTACCTCTCTCTTCCCTCCATAGCTATCCTAGCAAGCTTGAAGGCCAAAAACAGCTGGTAAGAACCTGAAAAACCGGGCACTTGGGTGGCTCAGAGGGTTGAGCCTCTGCCTTCGGCTCGGGTCATGATCTCAGGGTCCTGGGATCAAGCCCCATATCTGGCTCTCTGCTCAGCAGGGAGTCTGCTTCCCCTCCTCTCTCTCTGCCTGCCTCTCTGCCTACTTGTGAGCTCTCTCTCTCTCTCTCAGTGTCAAATAAATAAAT